>RXID01015573.1:2500-49675 GCA_005019695.1 Trichopus zeylanicus subsp. travancoricus | reverse complement strand
CTACCACGAACACTCCCCCGACTATTGCTACTACTACTGCTACTACTACTACTACTACAACCACTACTACTAATACTACTACTACTACTATCACTATTACTACTACTACTCCTGCTACTACTACTACTACTAGTACTAGTACTACTACTACTACTAGTACTACTACTCCCGACCACTACTGCTACTACTACTACAACTACTACTACTCCTAATCGAACTCCAACTGCAACTCCTACTACTGCTCCTATTCTGACTCCTACTACTACTACTACTGCTGCAATGATTACTATAACTACTACGGCCACAACTACTACAACCAATACTAATATTACAACTACTGCTACTACTACAGCCACTATAACAACAACAGCTACAACCACTACTACTATTACTACTACTGCTATTACTGCTACAATAATAACAACAACTACAACTATTATGACTACTCCTACTACTACAACTACTGTTTCTACGACAAGTACCACTACTGCTGCTGCTGGTGCAGCTGCTACTACTGGTACTACAACTATTACTATTACTTATAACACTACTAGTGCTACTACTACTACCACTACTACTACTACTACTACTACTACTACTACTACTACTACTGTTGCTGCTATTGCTGCTACTACTACCACCACTATTGCTATAATTACTATTACAGCAACAGCTATAACTACTGCCTACTACTACTCCTACTCCAACTCCTACTGCTTCCACCACACTAGCTACTACTACTACCCCAACTGCAACAACTACTACTACTAATACTCTTACAATAACTACTACTTCGAATACTCTTACAACAACAACTACTACTAGTACTAGTACTACTACTACTACTACTTCTACTACTCCTACTACTTCCACCACTAGTGCGATTGCTACTCGTGCTACTCCCACTATAACTGGTACTTCTACTACTATTACTAACACAACAATAACTTTTGCTAGTACTCCTACTACTACTCCTACTCCTATACCAACTCCATCTACTACTCCTACTACTACTCCTACTCCACACCTACTACTCCAACCACTACTCCTACTAGTGCTACTATTGTATCAACTACCACTCCTACTCCATCTCCTATTACTAATATTATTGCAACTACTACTGCTACTAACGCAAATACTACTACTACTACTACTACTACTACTACTACTACTACTACTACTACTACTACTATTACAACTACGATGACAACTACTACCACTTCTACTACTACTACTTTTACTACCAATACAATTGATAATATTACTACTCCTACTACTACTAGTACTGACACTACTACTACTACTGCCATTACTACTACCACTAATACTAACACTCCTACTACTACTACTACTACTACTGCTATTGCTACTACTACTACTACTTCTACTTCTAGTACAATTGCTAATAATACAACTCCTTCTACTGCTGGTACTACTACGACTAGTACTAACTCTACTACCACTACTATTACTACTACTACTACTACTACTAGTACTACCACTATTCCTACTCGTACTCCTACTACTCCAACACCTACTGCCACTACTACTCCTACTACTACTACTACCCCTACTCCAACTACTGCTATGACTACAACTACTCCTACTCCATCTCCTACCAATACTACTACAACAATAACAATAACAACAAATACTACTAATACTACTACTACTACTACTACTACTACTACTACTACTACTACGGCAACTACTACTGCAACTACTACTACTACTCCTACTACTACTACTACTAATACTTAAACTACTACTAGTACTACTACTACTACTAATACTAACACTCCTACTACTTCTACTGCTACTGCTGCTACTACTACAATTACTCCTTCTACCACAACTACTCCTCTTTCACTTACAACTTCTATGACTGCCTACTACTCCAAGCATGCCTACAACTGCTATGATTATAACTCCTACTAATAGTAGAGTAGTTGCAATATTAGTAGTAGTAGTAGTACAGTTGTAGTAGAATGAGTAGTAGTAGTAGTAGCTGTAGCAGTGGTACTAGTAATAGTAGTAGTAATTGTAGTAGTTGTTGTACTAATAGTAGTAGAAGTAGTTATAGGACTAGCAACAATAGTAGTAGTATTAGTAGTAGTTGTAGTACGAGAGTTAGGAGTAGTTGTAGTAAGTGGAGTCGTAGAAGCAGTTAGAATAGTAGTAATAGCAATAGTAGTAGTAGTAGCATTTGTTGTAGGAGTAGTAGTAGTAGTATTTGTAGTGGTAGTAGTAGTAGGGGCAGTAGTAGTAGTAGCAGTTCTAGTAGGAGTATTACAATTAGTATTAGTAGTGGTGGTGGTAGTAGTAGTAGTATTAGTAGTAATAGCAGTAGCAGTTGGAGTAGCAGTAGTTGTTGTTGTAGTGATAATAGTAGTAGTACTAGTAGCAGAACTTGTAATAATAGTAGTAGTAGTAGTCATAATTGGAGCTAGCTAGGAAAGAGAAGTGGTTGTTTTGTTGGGGGGAGTAGGGTATTAGTGGTTCGTAGGCGGTAGTAGTAGTAAACCCCCCCCTAGGCGTTGGGTAGGAGTAGTGTTGCGCCCTACCCCCCACCCCCCCCCCCCCAGTTAGTAGCCAGTTCCCCCCCCCGGAGTCAGTAGACCCAGTAGTTTACGACTAAGTAAGAAGTAGTGCAAGAAGAGTGGTATAGTAGCATATTATTATTATTATTATTCGTAGTGTGTTAGAATAGTATAGTAGTAGTATAGTAGTAGTAGTTAGTAGTAGTAGTAGTAGTTAGAGTAGTATTAGTAGTAGTAGCTAGTAGTAGTAGTAGTAGGAGTAGGAGTAGTAGGAATTGCAATTGTACTAGTAGTAGATGTAGTAGCAACAACATCAGTAGTTATTGTACTTGTAGTTGTAGTAGTAGTAGCAGCGGCTGCAATAGGAGTAGTGATAGTTGTGGCAGTAGTAGTAGTAAAAGGAGTCGTAGTAGTAGTAGTAGTAGTAGTTGTAATAGTAGTTGTAACAATACTAGTAGGTGCAGTAGTTGTATAGTAGTAGCAGTAGCAGTTGGAGTAATAGTTCTAGTTGTGGTCGTAGTAGTAGTGGTGGTGGTGGTGGTGGTAATAGTAGCACTAGCAGTAGTAGAAGTAGTAGTAGTAGTAGTAATGGTAACAACAACAGTAGTATGAGTTGGAGTCGTAGTAGTAGAAGAAGTAGTAGTAGGAGTACTAGTTGTAGGAGGAGTAGTAGTAGTCGTAGGAGTAGGAGTAGGAAGAGCTATAGTTGTAGTTGTAGTTGTAATAGTAATGGTGGTGGTAGTAGTCGTAATAGTAATAGTGGTAGTTGTAGTAGTAGGAGTATTAGTAGTAGCATTAGCAGCAACAGTAGTCGTAGAAGTAGTTGTAGTTGTATTAGTACTAGTACTAGTAGTAGTAGAAGCAGAAGAGCATTAGTAGTATTCATAGTAGTAGTTGTTGTTGTTGTAGTTACAGTAGTAGCGGTAGCAGCAACAGCGATAGTGGTACTAGTAGTAGTACTACTGGTACTATTAGTAGTAGTACTAAGAGTAAGTGTATGAAGTCTAGTAGTAGTGCTAGTAGTATTAGTCATAGTAGTAGAAGTAGCAATAGAAGTAGCAGAAACAACAATGGTAGTAGCAGTAGTAGAACTATAGTAGCAGTAGCAGCAAGAATTGGAGTAGGAGTAGCCATAGTAGGAGCAGGAGTAGTAGTAGTAGTAGCAAGAGCACGAATAGGTGTAAAGTAGTAATAATAGTAACAGCAGTAGTAGAAATGGTATTTTAAAATTTGTACGAATAGGACTAGTAGTAGTAGTAGCACAAGTAGGATTTGGATAAGTAGTACTACTACTACAACTACTACTACTTCTACTATTAATAGTACAATTGCTACTACCACTGCTACTACTACTACTAGTAATACTATTACTAATACTAACACTACTACTACTCCTCCTACTACAACCGCTCCAACAATTACTCCAATTCCCACACCTACAGCCATTGATACTCCTATAACTACAATTACTACTACTGCTATTAATACTAACTACCAATCCTAATATTCCTCCTCCTACTACTACTAATACTAGTATTATTACTGCTACATCTCCAAACCCTGCTACTACTACTACTAGTATTGTAGCTGCTGCAGCTACTACTACTACTACAAGCACTACTACTGCTATTAATACTACTACTATGACTACTACTACTGCTGCTGCTGCTCTGGTTGCTGTTATTATTACTACTACTGCTACAAAACAATAGCAACAACAACAACAACAATAACAACAACAACTACTACTACAACAACAATAGCAACAACAACAACTACTACTACTACTATTACTACTATTACTACTCCTACTAATACTACTACAACTTGTACAAGTACATCTAGTACGGATATTACTATTACTATTACTACTACTACTACAACTACTACAACTACTACTCCTACTACTCCTACTACTACTTCTACAACTAGCACAATTGCTACTATTACTAATCATACTACTACTGGCACTACTACTACTAATACTAACACTACTACTAGTACTACTACGACTACTAATACTAGCACTCCTACTACTTCTATTACCACAGCTACAACAACAACAACAACTACTACTACTACAACTACTACTGCTCCAAACACTACTATGACTTCTACAACTAGTACTCCAATAGCTACAACAACCACTACACTCCTACTCCTTCTACTACTACTACTACTACTACTACTACTACTACTTCCACTGCTTTTACGACTACGCCAACTATTACTACAGCCCCTACCACTACTACTACTATTGCTACTAGTCATACTAATACTACTGCACCAATCACTCCTACTACTACTGCTGCTGCAACAACAACAACTATTACTACTATTACTACTACTTATACTACAACAACAACAATAACAACAACAACAACAACAACAACAACAACAACAACAACTACTACTACTACTACTACTACTACTACTACTACTACTATTACTACTACTACTACTACTACTACTACTACTACTGACTACTACTACTACTACTACTACTACTACTAACTACTACTACTACTACGCTACTACGACTCTACTACTACGACTACTACTACTACTACTACTAATACTACTACTACTACTACTACTACTACTACTACTAATACTACTACTACTACTACTACTACCACTACTACTTCTACTGCTACTGTGACTACTACTACATTACCAGTAGTACAACTACAACTACTACTACTCCATCCACTGCAGCTAATATTACTACTACAGTACCAGTAGTATGACTACAACAACTACTACTACTATGAATACAACTTCTACTACTGCTTTTGCTACTACTGCTACTCCTACTACTACTACTACTATGACTTCTATTACAACTCCTCCTACAACTATGGCTACAATTATTACAACTACTTCTACTACTATTACCATTACTACTATAAAAACTACTACTCTTGCAACAACTGTAGTGGCAGCAAAACTCACAACAACTACAGTAGTAGTAGTTACAATAGTAGAACTAGTAGAGGCAGCTGCTGTAGCTACAGTAGTAGCAGTAGCAGTAGTAATAGTAATAGCAATAGTAGCAAACGTAGCTATGGTGGTAGTAACAGTAGTAGCAGTTGCAGCAACAATAGTAGTAGTAGTAGCAAAAATTGTAGTACTAGTAGCCGTAGCAGCAGCAGTAGTAGAAGTAGTAATACTAGCAGTACTTACACTAGTAGTGTAGTACTAGCAGCAGTAGTAGTACTAGCAGTAGTACAAGTAGTAGTTGCAGTTGCAGTAGTGGTAGTAGCAGTACTAGTAGTTGTAGCAGCAGCAGTTGCAGTTGTGGTAGTAGTAGGAATTGTTGTAGTAGAAGTAGTGCTAGTAGTAGTTGCAGTAAATGTAGTAGTAGCTGAAGTAGCAGTAGTAATAGTAGTAGTAGTAGGAGGAGGAGGAGGAGGAGGAGGAGGAGGAGGGGTAGTAGTAATTGCAAATGTACTAGTAGTAGATGTAGTAGCAACAGCATCAGTAGTTGTTGTGGTTGTAGTTGTAGTAGTACTAGCAGCTATTGTAATAGGAGTAGTAATAGTTGTGGCAGTAGCAGAAGTGAAAGGAGTTGTAGTGGTAGTAGTAGTGGCAATAGTAGTGGTAACAATACTAGTAGGTGTAGTAGTTGTATAGTAGTAGCAGTTGAAGTAGTTGTCGTAGCGGTAGCAATAAGAGCAATAGTTCTAGTTGTTGTAGTAGTTGTAGTAGTAGTGGTGGTGGTGGTGGTGGTGGTGGTGGTGATAGTAGTATTAGGTGTAGTAGTAGTAGTAGTAGTCATGGTGGTAATAACAGTAGTAGTACGAGTTGTAGTAGTAGCAGTAGTAGTAGGAGTACTAGTTGTAGGAGTAGCAGTAGGAGTAGTAGGAGTAGTACTAGGAATAGCTGTAGTTGTAGATGTAGTTGTAGTAGTAATGGTGGTGGTAGTAGTCGTAATAGTAATAGTGGTAGTTGTAGTAGTAGGAGTAGTAGTTGTAGCAGTGGCAGCAACAATAGTCGTAGAAGTAGTCGTAGTTGTATTAGTACTAGTAGTAGTATTAGAAGAAGAAGCAGAAGAGCATTAGTAGTATTCATAGTAGTAGTAGTTGTTGTAGTAGTTATAGTAGTAGCGGTAGCAGTAGCAGTGTTAGTGGTACTGGTAGTAGTACTAGTTGTATTAGTAGTGGTAGTACTAAGAGTAGTAGTACGAAGTCTAGTAGTAGTACTAGTAGTATTAGTTATAGTAGTAGGAGTAGCAATAGAAGTGGTAGCAACAATAGTAGCAATAGTAGTAGAAGTGTAGTAGTAGTAGCAGCAAGAATAGGAGTAGGAGTAGCTATAGTAGGAGGAGGAGTAGTAGCAGTAGTAGCATGAGCACGAATAGGTGTAAAAGTAGTAATAATAGTAGCAACAGTAGTAGAAATGGTATTAGAAAAAGTAGTAGGAGTAGGAGAAGTGGAAGTAGTAGCACAAGTAGGAGTTAGATAAGTAGTACCACTACTACAACAACTACTACTTCTACTACTAATAGTACAATTGCTACTACCACTACAACTACTACTAGTACTACTATTACTAATACGAACACTACTACTACTACTCCTACTACGACCACTCCAACTATTACTCCTATTCCCACGCCTACAGCCTCTTAAAATCCTATAACTAGAATTACTGCTACTGCTATTAATACTACTACCAATCCTAATATTCCTCCTCCAACTACTACTAATAATAGTATTACTACTACTATGTCTCCTAACACTGCTACTACTGCTTCTAGTACACCTATTACTACTACTATGAGTGTTACTACTTCGATTAATACTACTACTATGACTACTACTGCTGCTGCTGCTGCTATTGATACTACTACTACAACAACAATAACAACAACACAACAACAACAACAACAACTACTACTACTACCACTATTACTACTACTACTACTATTACTACTACTACTACTACTACCACTATTACTACTATTACTACTCCTACTAATACTACTACAACTTGTACAAGTACAACTAGTATGACTATTAATACTACTTTTACAACTATGCCAACTATTACTGCTACTAGTCATACTAATACTACAGCACCAATCACTCCTATCACTACTAAAGTATAGTAGCAAATACAGAAAAGTAGAACCCTGCGGTACAGTACAGTAGCAGCTAGAGCTACGAAATAAGAAGTCAAAGCCTAGCAAGAGGATGAGCCTAGCCAAAGGACGAGCTACCAGCCTATGAAAGCGACGTCTTTTGGAGTCTTCTGTAAAGGCTATGCCTTAGGATATAAAGGCTACGCCTTAGGATAATATCTCTTTTGGAGTCTTTTGTAAAGGCTATGCATTAGGATAAGAGGGCTATGCCTAGGACAAGACTTCCCTTGGAGTCTTATGTAAAGGCTATAGGCCTACTCTAGTATAGGCTACTATTATGCTGATGTAAGCGCTTAGCTCATACCACCAGCTGATGTGAGCACTTACATCACTGTGCCCTCTATATAAGGGGGCACGGCTCCATTGTAAATCAGCATCGAAGCAATCGCAGAGACTTGAGAAATAACAATAAGAATCTGAGAGTTTCTCCATATCTTCTCCTTATTTCTTATTGCTACTTTCGTTCCTAAGAGACGCTTCCGAGACCTTGAACAGTTCGGCGAGCATCGCCGGCGTTAGGAAGGTCGATTTCATGGTATCAGAGCTAGCTAAAGATATGGCGGAGTAGAACCCCCAAGAGGTTAAGGTGCCAAGGGTGCGAGGTAAGGGTCGTAATTACCCAAATCCTGATTTTCACTACTGTGTTCAGATTTTGTGTTAAGAATTCATAAGTGCTATCTTTTTCCTTTGTGGTATTATGCGGATTAGAATTAAGCATGATTTTATACGGACTGGGTGAAGAGCTTTGCATAAGGAAAAAGGACAGGTCCTAACTTGGCAGTGAAGGCGAGTGGCCGTGAGTAAGCCCAAGGGCACACCTGTATGATCCTGAAGCATTGCTTTAATCTAGTAGGGAATTGCCATGTTTAACCTAATACTGGAATTTATCCTTGGGAAATTGTGGTAACTGTGAACTTTTAGCCCATATGTCTGAAGCATGGGAAAAATCCATTCAGGAGGGGTATGAACGTTCCTGAACCTCTAGCCTTGAGTATCTTGACCTTGCTTTAGTAACAAAAGTTTCCACCAACCAACTAGCTCACAACTTGTCTGTTATTTACGACAAAACTTGTATTGCATCAAGAGTTAACTTAAAGAACTTAAAACAACTCTTCAAACTGCATCAAGCTTGCACACAAGAGATCTCGAAGCTCGAGATTTCTCTGAGAACTTTAACAACTGCAGTCCTAGACAGCAGGCCCCTTTCGAAACAGGAGGCCCGAGAACTAGTACTTGAGGCGTTCAGGCAACAACCCCAGCAAAGAGAACCATGCGACAGCCTTGGACGGCTTGACGAGCTTCTCCAACAGCACGAGAGGCGCACGCGAAGGCCTCAGGAGGCATGAGGCAAACTAAGGGTCTTTCGAGATCCTTATCAGATACTTGCTCCGAAAGTGCAAAAGCGTGGAGGCTGATGGCTTACTACCTGCCTACCCCGCGGGAAGACTACTACAATTGGTGTTATCAGGCCCAGCAAAGCTACCGACAATCTTACAGCAATTATTATGAGTACGAGGCTCCAGAGGAGGAGTACTTCACTAGAGGAGACAATTACCCTCTAACATCTTTTTATTACAGGCCTTCTTACAACACGAACTATGTAGAAACCCCTTTTGATGCGCAGTATCTACAAGAAATTCATGAAGCACAACGCAAAGAGACCATCAAACTCCCTGACGAAATCATCAACGACCGACAGGAAGCCATCCTTGACGATGGCTGCTGCTCTACATCCTCTAACGAGTACGACGCTAACGCCGACTCCAACCCGTCGGATTCATCAGCTGACCCAGTGACGGATGAGGACCATCACTCCTCTTTATCAACCAAGGACCAGAGTGATGCTACCCACGACATCTCAGAAGAAGAAGAAGCCCAAAGTCTGCACAGCTCCCTCGACCCACCAGAACAGGAGGAAGTAGTTTATGTTCTGGGAGAACTAGAAGGAGGGTATCGCCCTCAGGTAACGCTGCCTAACTTCCAAGGAAGCTGTTCTCATTCTTGGCAGCATAACGACTTCGTGCAGCCACAAGAAGAAAAGTTTGTGTGCTGCAAGAGCCAAACAATACAGCGGGCAAGGATTCATTGCCCCAAATGCAAGGTTACTGCCTGTATCCTATGTGGACCCTATTACTTTAAAACAGAGGTCCCAGTTACACCAGCTCCACCAGAACCATTCCCTAACCAGAGGCTGATGCAAGAATAGCTGCACTACATTGTAAAGTGTGAAGGGGAAATTGAACGGCTGAAGAAGGAGGTGGAATATTACAAAGAAAGAGTCAAGGAATTAGAGCTAGGCGCAAGCCTGCAAAAAGACTCTAAGAAGCTTAAAGAAAAAGAAGTAGAAGCAAGCGAGGAACTGGAATACACCAGTATCCTACTACAGGAAAGTGTCTACAAGACAATAGCTGAAGGAGAGGCTCAACCGAAGCCCAGACCAAAAATAGTAAAGAATATGCTCTACAATATGAATATTGAACTTGAGATACCTAACATTCCCAGGTTCCAAGTCAGAGCCATACTAGACACAGGCGCAACAACCTACTGTATTGATGAAGCCTCAGTACCACCGGAAGCACTGGACAAGAATAGCTTCGTGGTGCAATTCAGCGAAATAAACTCAAAGCAATCGGCGGACAAAAAGCTAAAGGGTGGAAGGATGCACATTGAGGATAACAGCTTCAAGATCCCCTACACTTACAGCTTCAAAATGGAGCTAGGTGATGGCATCCAGATGATAATTGGATGCAACTTTATTAAAGCCATGCAAGGAGGAGTTCGGATAGAAGGTAACATTATAACCTTCTATAAAAATTTAACTGTTATCAGTACTACACCTACAGCATCGGTGGCCGTCGCCGTAGAAGAGTTAGAACTGGAGGAAGAAGAGTATATTGATATCCAGCGATCAGTATACTATAATACAGGGCTTGGCAGGGAGTCCTTCCTCCAAAAATTTCAACCAGTAATAACAAGGCTGAAGGAAGCAGGGTTTATTGGCGAAAACCCGTTAAAGCACTGGGCAAAGAACAAAGTAGTGTGCCATCTGGATATCAAAAATCCAGACTTTGTTATTGAAGACCGTCCTATGAAACATGTCACCCCACAACTGCAGGACACCTTCAAAAGGCACGTAGAAGCCCTACTGACCATGGGAGTCATCCAGCCAAGTAAAAGTCAGCACAGAACAACGACCTTCATCGTAAGGTCAGGAACAACCGTCGACCCGACTACAGGCAAAGAGGAGAAGGGAAAAGAGAGAATGGTCTTCAACTACAAGTGTCCTAATGACCTTACAAACAAAGACCAATACAGCCTCCCGGGGATCAATACTATCCTAAGGAGGGTATGCCACAGCAAGGTCTACTCCAAGTTTGACCTGAAAAGTGGTTTCCATCAGGTGGCCATGCACCCAGATTCTATTGAGTGGACCGCATTCTGGGTCCCCTCTGGCCTATATGAATGGTTAGTCATGCCGTTCGGCCTAAAGAATGCCCCAGCCATATTTCAACGAAAGATGGACCATTGCTTCAAAGGTACAGAAAGCTTTATTGCCGTCTACATTGACAATATTCTTGTTTTCTCACAGACAGAAGCAGAGCATGCCAAGCACCAGAACATCTTGCTCGATATTTGTGAGGAGCATGGGCTCGTCCTGAGCCCTACAAAAATTAAGGTAGCGGTGACAGAAGTGAAATTCCTAGGTGCCATCATCGGGAACCAAAGGATTCGGCTGCAGCCTCACGTGATTCAAAAAAACACTGAGGTACAAAATAAATCACTCATGACCAAGAAGGGGCTTCGTTCCTGGTTAGGCATCCTCAATTATGCGAGGAATTACATTCCCAACTTGGGAAGGCTCCTCAGCCCACTGTATGCAAAAACCAGCCCAACTGGAGAAAAGAAAATGAACCAACAGGATTGGGCTCTAGTGGGCCAGATTAAAAAATTAGTCCAACAACTACCGGACTTGGAAGTACCCCCTACTAAAAGCTAGATCCTTCTAGAAACAGATGGCTGCATGGAGGGATGGGGGGGCATCTGCAAATGGAAGCCGCATAAATCCGATCCAAAATCCACAGAACATGTGTGTGCTTAGGCAAGCGGGAACTTTAACCCCATCAAATCCACTATTGATGCGGAAATCCATGCGGTGATGAACTCACTGGAAGCACTGAAAATCTACTACTTGGATAGAAAGGAAATAACGATTCGGACTGATTGCCAAGCTATAATCAACTTCTTCAACAAGTCTCCGAATCACAAGCCTTCCCGGATACGCTGGATCGCCTTCACGGACTATATTACTGGGATAGGGATCCCGGTACACTTCGAACACATCGAGGGCAAGGATAATCAGCTCGCTGACTCCTTGTCACGATTACTTTCTTCTCTAGCCTGTGCAGGATGGCCAGCGGAAGAAGACCTTGGAACTCTGGAGCTCGTGGCCACAGTAATTCAAGAAGTCCAAGCAGCCCCAGCACAAAAGGAGTGGCAGAACTAGCCGAGATGCTACTACAACTGCAGGGTTCCCTGGAAATGAGCAGGATATCCGTGCAGCAGCAACAACAGCAATCATAGCACTTCGACAACTGTGTAATCTCCACACCAGCAAGCTATGAGAGTGCGAATGACTCAGCTACCAGGATCACTTTTGGGCCACCTGGTACCCTACAATGGCCCAGATAGACCAGCAGCTCTAGAATAACCTCCGACAAGTCCAAGACGCCATTTCCAGGACCAGCATATTTTACCTCTCTCAGACGCACACAGAGCGTGGTGGGAAGCGTAACTGGCCAAAGAAGACGGCACCCCACTGTACAAAGCCACTAACCCGTAGCAGGCAGAGCGTGGTGGGAAGTATAGTAGCTAATATAGAAAAGTAGAACCCTGCAGTACAGTACAGTAGCAGCTTGAGCTACGAAATAAGAAGTCAAAGCCTAGCAAGAGGATGAGCCTAGCCAAAGGACGAGCTACCAGTCTATGAAAGCGACGTCTTTTGGAGTCTTCTGTAAAGGCTATGCCTTAGGATATAAAGGCTACGCCTTAGGATAAGATCTCTTTCGGAGTCTTTTGTAAAGGCTACGCCTTAGGATAAGAGGGCTATGCCTAGGACAAGACTTCCCTTGGAGTCTTATGTAAAGGCTATAGGCCTACTCTAGTATAGGCTACTATTATGCTGATGTAAGCGCTTAGCTCATACCACCAGCTGATGTGAGCGCTTACATCACCGTGCCCTCTATATAAGGGGGCACGCCTCCATTGTAAATCAGCATCGAAGCAATCGCAGAGACTTGACAAATAGCAATAAGAATCTGAGAGTTTCTCCATATCTTCTCCTTATTTCTAGTTGCTACTTTTGTTCTTAAGAGACGCTTCCGAGACCTTGAACAGTTCGGCGAGCATCGCCGGTGTTAGGAAGGTCGATATCATGGTATCAGAGCTAGCTAAAGATATGGCGGAGTAGAACCCCAAGAGGTCAAGGTGCCAAGAGTGCGACGTAAGGGTCGTAATTAGCCAAATCCTGATTTTCACTACTGTGTTCAGATTTTGTGTTAAGAATTCATAAGTGCTATCTTTTTTCTTTGTGGTATTATGCGGATTAGAATTAAGCATGGTTTTATACGGACTGGGTGAAGAGCTTTGCATAAGGAAAAAGGACAGGTCCTAACTTGGCAGTGAAGGGGAGTGGCCGTGAGTAAACCCAAGGGCACACCTGTATGATCCTGAGCATTGCTTTAATCTAGTAGGGAATTGCCATGTTTAACCTAATACTGGAACTTATCCTTGGGAAATTATGCTAACTGTGAACTTTTAGCCCATATGTCTGAAGCATAGGAAAAATCCATTCAGGAGGGGTATGAACGTTCCCGAACCTCTAGCCTTGAGTATCTTGACCTTGCTTTAGTAACAAAAGTTTCCACCAACCAACTAGCTCACAACTTGTCTGTTATTTACGACAAAACCTATATTGCATCAAGAGTTAACTTACAGAACTTAAAACAACTCTTCGAACTTCATCAAGCTTGCACACAAGAGATCTCGAGGCTCGAGATTTCTCTGAGAACTTTAACAACTGCAGTCCTAGACAGCAGGCCCCTTTCAAAATAGGAGGCCCGAGAACTAGTACTTGAGGCGTTCAGGCAACAACCCCAGCAAAGAGAACCAAGAGACAGCCTTGGACGGCTGGACGAGCTTCTCCAATAGCACGAGAGGCGCACGCGAAGGCCTCTGGAGGCACGAGGCAAACTAAGGGTCGTTTGAGATCCTTATCAGATACTTGCTGAGGAAGTGCAAAAGCGTGGAGGCTGATGGCTTACTACCTGCCAACCCCATGGGAAGACTACTACAATTGGTGTTATCAGGCCCAGCAAAGCTACCGACAATCTTACAGCAATTATTATGAGTACGAGGCTCCGGAGGAGGAGTACTTCACCAGAGGAGACAATTACCCTCTAACATCTTTTTATTACAGGCCTTCTTACAACACCAACTATGCGCAATTCAAAGAGAGCCATTTTTATGCGCAGTATCTACAAGAAATTCAAGATGCACAACGCAAAGAGACCGTCAAACTCCCTGACAAAACCGTCAACGACCATCAGGAAGCCATCCTTGATGATGGCTGCGGCTCTACATCCTCTGACAAGTATGATGCCGACGCCGACTCCAACCCGTCGGATTCATCAGCTGACCCAGTAACGCCAAGAAGATCCTGCTACATCCCAAGAGATGAGGAGGCATCCAATGACGAAGAGGAGCTCAGAACTCCTCATATAATTACCATCCTACAGTAGGAAGATGAAGAGGAAAGTGACGACGAAAGTTACTTTCATCAGCTCTGCAAGGAGGGGTTCCCTGAAGGAGAAGGAGAGATGGAATACCCAATCAGAGCTCCAAAGTGGGATGTATATCCCGACAAGAATGAAGGTCCTCTTGAAGGCAGAAGGGACGTGCTTTCCCAACAACTAGATGAAGTCTGGGACACACTAGGTGAGCCTAGTGGGAAGTAGGACTACTATGTCAAATACACTCCCCCGGAGTCATTCTACTATGGCCCCCCCGAACCAACTGGATGGGGAGACGAAGATGACGAGAAAGTGCCTGATGAGGAGGAACCAGCCAGCATACCTTCTGAGAGGCATGAGGAAGAAGGTAACACTTGTCCCCCTCATAGTGGTACTATTATTGCAGCAGGCATCGAAGAGGAAGTACCGGAGATGGAGTACCCTGCCTTGCGAAAACTAGCCGAAAGGCTATCTGAGAGGTTGTACACAAGTACACTAACCTCAGCAACATCTCCAAGCGGGCCGTACATGCCCCCCACAGATGCTTCAATGAAACTAGGACCCCAGGTTACCCACCAGCGGCCAACACGACTCCAGCAATATCCAGAACAACAACGGAGTCTAGGTAGCAGAACCAAGGAAGTTTCCGAAGAGGCTTCAGCAATGAAATTTGGACCCTACCGTCCACACAGCAGAACGAAGGAGCCCTCTTGATAATACCCGAACAGCATGGGCTATTTGAGGAAACATTTGCAAGATGGGAAACCATCACGAGGAACCATGTTGCCGCGCAAGGATTCACTGATGCGCGAGATAAGATTGAATACATGGAAAACCTCCTAGGGGAAACAGCCAGGCTTGCATGGGTGCAATGGCGTATGCTATATGGCACAGAATACCAAGCCATTATTGCAACCGGAGGAGGAAGGGATGGCACTGAAAACATCCTTTCCCAGATGAGAAGGGTCTTCTCATTGGAGGATCCAGTTCAAGGTTCAACCTTGGCTCAAGACACCGCATATCGGCACTTGGAAAGACTTTCATGTACAAACATGAAAGATATCCTTTTATACATGAATGACTACCTCAGGTTAGCTACCAAAACCGGAAGGTTGTTTATAGGCACGGAGCTATCTGAGAAGTTCTGGTAAAAAATGCCGGGAGACATTGGCCGAAGAATGAAGGTGGCCTTCGATCAGAGGTATCCTGGAGTAAACATCGGGGTGATACCCATGATACTATTCCCCTACAAATACTTGGAGGAGGAATTCAAAGACGTCGCATTCAAAAGATCCCTCAAGGATCTTTCCTTCAGCGGCAAGATCTCGATCCCAGGCTACTACACCACAGAAAAGAAGTACGGGGTCAGAAAGGCGAAGACATACAAAGGAAAGCCGCACGACACCCACGTGCGCATTGAGAGAAGGAAGCACCTTGTGCGCAACAGGCGCTGCAAGTGCTACCTCTGCGGAGACATGGGGCATTTCGCCAGAGAATGCCCCAATGACAGAAAGAACGTAAAGAGGGTTGCCATCTTCGAGCAACTAAATGTTCCAGATAATTATGACTTAATATCTGTGCAGGAAGGAGAGGACCAGAGTGATGCAATATACAGCATCTCAGAAGGGGAGGATCCTCAGAACCTCCACAACTCCCTCCGCCCACTCATACAAAATGAAGTCATATATGTTCTATAGGAACTCGAAGAAGGATGCCAACCGCAAAAGGAAGGGTGCACTAGGCATAACAATGGGCAAAGCTTCCATTACCCCAACAACAAGTACTTCTCCCCTGGCACAAGAGGAGTACCCAGCAAAGCCCGTAGGAAAGGCGGTTCTAACCTCCGGAAGGGGCCCAGAGGAGAAACTACACTACCTCGCATTCAGGCTGGATGGAGAAACCTACCATCTTCATGATGAGGTACTACTGGCGCCCGAATCAATATATGAAAATCCCTATGTAATTATTATCAAGGGGATTTTCCAAGACAAAGGAGGACAGGTGTCCCTCATAGGACAATGGCTGTACCGCCCAAAAGAAGCACTCGGAGAAGATGGGAGTCCAAGAGAATCCAGGGATACAAGGAAACTTTTCTATAGTTTCCAAACTGAGGTAGTCCCTGCAGAGACCGTCATGCACAACTGTGTGGTTCACTACATCCCGCAAGGTGAGCAAGTACCAAGGCGTACAGAGTACCCGGGATTCCTCATACAAGAACTCTACGACCACACCAACAGAATTCACAAGGACATAGCATGTGCAGACTATGACAAAGAGCAACAATCTGAAATTACACTGCTTATCAAGAAAACAAGGGAGCACCTAACAGGCTCCATGCAATTCTGATGGCCAGAGGCATGCAACACAGAACCCACAGCCGGACGACGGTGGGCACCGACACCAACGCAGCTGCGGATGCTGAACAGCCTTTTCCGTCAAAGCGACAGGCCCCCTAGAAAGAAGCAAACACAGGACCAGACTTGGGTGCTACGACTACATGGACCAATCTCTGAAGCCAACATCCACAACTGGTTCATAAACAAGAGAGCGCGAGTCAAGTAGAAGCAGGCAATCCCTACCACTGTCCCGTAGCAGGCGGAGCGTGGTGGGAAGTATAGTAGCTAATACAGAAAAGTAGAACCCTGCGGTACAGTACAGTAGCAGTTAGAGCTACGAAATAAGAATTCAAAGCCTAGCAAGAGGACGAGTCTAGCCAAAGGACGAGCTACCAGCCTATGAAAGCGACGTCTTTTGGAGTCTTCTGTAAAGGCTATGCCTTAGGATATAAAGGCTACGCCTTAGGATAATATCTCTTTTGGAGTCTTTTGTAAAGGCTACGCCTTAGGATAAGAGGGCTATGCCTAGGACAAGACTTCCGTTGGAGTCTTATGTAAAGGCTATAGACCTACTCTAGTATAGCCTACTATTATGCTGATGTAAGCGCTTAGCTCATACCACCAGCTGATGAGAGCGCTTACATCACCGTGCCCTCTATATAAGGGGCACGCCTCCATTGTAAATAAGCATTGAAGTAATCGCAGAGACTTGAGAAATAGAAATAAGAATCTGAGAGTTTCTCCATATCTTCTCCTTATTTCTTGTTGCGACTTTCGTTCATAAGAGATGCTTCTGAGACCTTGAACAGTTCGGCGAGCATCGCCGACGTTAGGAAGGTCGATTTCGAAATCGACCTTTCTAACGCCGGCGATGCTCGCCGAATTGTTCAAGGTCTCGGAAGCGTTTCGAAAGTAGCAACAAGAAATAAGGAGAAGATATGGAGAAACTCTCCGATTCTTATTGCTATTTCTCAAGTTTCTCTCTGCTACGATGCTATGATTTCTACGATGATCTGATGATCATTTACAATGGAGGCATGCCCCTTATATAGAGGGCACGGTGACGTAAGCGCTCACATCAGCTGGTGGTATGAGCTAAGCACTTACATCAGCAGAATAGTAGCCTATACTAGAGTAGGCCTATAGCCTTTACATAAGACTCCAAGGGAAGTCTTGTCCTAGGCATAGCCCTCTTATCCTAAGGCATAGCCTTTACTGAAGACTCCAAAAGACGTCGCTTTCCTAGGCTGGTAGCTCGTCCTTTGGCTAGGCTCCTCCTCTTGCTTGGGTTTGACTTCTTATTTCGTAGCTCTAGCTGCTACTGTACTGTACCGCAGGGTACTACTTTTCTGTATTAGCTACTATACTTCCCACCACGCTCTGCCTGCTACGGGACAGTGGTAGGTAATGCCTGCTTCTGCTTGACTCGCGCTCGCTTGTTTATGAACCAGTTGGGGATGTTGGCTTCAGAGATTGGTCCATGCAGTCGTAGCGCCCAAGTCAGGTCCTGTGTTTGCTTCTTTCTAGGGGGCCTGTCACTTTGACGGAAGAGGCTGTTGAGCATTCGCAGCTGCGTTGGTGTCGGTGCCCACCGTCATCCGGCTGTGGGTTCTGTGTGGCATGCCTTTGGCAACCTGAATTGCATGGAGCCTGTCAGGTGCTCCCTTGTTTTCTTAATAAGCAGCTTTATCTCTGATCGCTGCTTTTTGTCATAGTTTGCACATGCTATGTCCTTGAGAAGTCTGTTGGTGTGGTCGTAGAGCTCTTGTATGATGAATCCCGGGTACTCTGTACGCCTTGGTACTTGCTCACCCTACGGGATGTAGTGAACCACACAGTTGTGCATGACGCTTTCTGCAGGGACTACCTCAATATGGAAACTATAGAAAAGTTTCCTTGTATCCCTAGATTCTCTTGGACTCCCATCTTCTCCGAGTGCTTCTTTTGGGCGGTACAGCCATTGTCCTATGAGGGACACTTGTCCTCCTTTGTCTTGGAAAATCCCCTTGATAATAATTACATAGGGATTTTCATATATTGATTCGGGCGATAGTAGTACCTCATCATGAAGATGGTAGGTTTCTCCATCCAGCCTGAATGCGAGGTAGTGTAGTTTCTCCTCTGGGCCCTTTCCGGAGGTTAGAACCGCCTTTCCTACGGGCTTTGCTGGGTACTCCTCTTGTGCCAGGGGAGAAGTACTTGTTGTTGGGGTAATGGAGCTTTGCCCGTTGTTATGCCTAGTGCACCCTTCCTATTGCGGTTGGCATCCTTCTTCGAGTTCCTGCAGAACTTATATGACTTCATTTTGTATGAGTGGGCGGAGGGAGTTGTGGAGGTTTTGAGGATCCTCCCCTTCTGAGATGCTATATATTGCATCACTCTGGTCCTCTCCTTCCTGCACAGATATTAAGTCATAATTATCTGGAACATTTAGTTTCTCGAAGATGGCAACCCTCTTTACGTTCTTTCTGTCATTGGGGCATTCTCTGGCGAAGTGCCCCATGTCTCCGCAGAGGTAGCACTTGCAGCGCCTATTGCGCACAAGGTGCTTCCTTCTCTAAATGCGCACGTGGGTATCGTGCGACTTTCCTTTGTATGTCTTCGCCTTTCTGACCCCGTACTTCTTTTCTTTGGTGTAGTAGCCTGGGATTGGGATCTTACCGCAGAAGGAAAGATCATTTAGGGATCTTTTGAATGCGGCGTCTTTGCATTCCTCCTCCAAGTATTTGTAGGCAAATAGTATCCTGGGTATCACCCCGATGTTTACTCCAGGATACCTCTGATCGAAGGCCGCCTTCATTCTTCGGCCAATGTCTCCCGGCATTTTTTACCAGAAATTCTCAGATAGCTCCGTGCCTATAAACAACCTTCCCATTTTGGTAGATAACCTGAGGTAGTCATTCATGTATAAAAGGATATCTTTCATGTTTGTACATGAAAGTCTTTCCAAGTGCCGATATGCGGTGTCTTGAGCCAAGGTTGAACCTTGGACTGGATCCTCCAATGAGAAGACCCTTCTCATCTGGGAAAGGATGTTTTCAGTGCCATCCCTTCCTCCTCTAGTTGCAATAATGGCTTGGTATTCTGCGCCATATAGCATACGCCATTGCACCCATGCAAGCTTGGCTGTTTCCCCTAGGAGGTTTTCCATGTATTCAATCTTGTCTCGCGCATCAGTGAATCCTTGCGCGGCAACATGGTTCCTCGTGATGGTTTCCCATCTTGCAAATGTTTCCTCAAATAGCCCGATCTATTCGGGTATTATCAAGCGGGCTCCTTCGTTCTGCTGTGCGGACGGTAGGGTCCATATTTCATTGCTGAAGCCTCTTCAGAAACTTCCTTGGTTCCACTGCCCAAACTCCGTTGTTGTTCTGGATATTGCGGGAGTCGTGTTGCCCGCTGGTGGGTAACCTGGGGGTCCTGGTTCCATTGAAGCATCTGTGGGGGGCATGTACGGCCCGCTTGGAGATGTTGCCGAGGTTAGTGTACTTGTGTACAACCTCTCAGATAGCCTTTCGGCTAGTTTTCGCAAGGGAGGGTACTCCATCTCCGGTACTTCCTCTTCGATGCCTGCTGCAATAACAGTAGCACTATGAGGGGGACAAGTGTTACCTTCTTCCTCATGCCTCTCAGAAGGTATGCTGGCTGGTTCCTCCTCATCAGGCTCTTTCTCGTCATCTTCGTCTCCCCATCCAGTTGGTTCGGGGGGGCCATAGTAGAATGACTCCGGGGGAGTGTATTTGACATAGTAGTCCTACTTCCCACTAGGCTCTCCTAGTGTGTCCCAGACTTCATTTGGTTGTTGGGAAAGCATGTCCCTTCTGCCTTCAGGAGGACATTCGTTCTTGTCGGGATATACATCCCACTTTGGAGCTCTGATTGGGTATTCCATCTCTCCTTCTCCTTCAGGGAACCCCTCCTTGCAGAGCTGATGAAAGTAACTTTTGTCGTCACTTTCCTCTTCATCTTCCTCCTGCAGGATGGTAATTATATATGGAGTTCTGAGCTCCTCTTCGTCATTGGATGCCTCCTCATCTCTTGGGAGGTAGCAGGATCTTCTTGGCGTTACTGGGTCAGCTGATGAATCCGACGGGTTGGAGTCGGCGTCGGCGTCATACTTGTCAGAGGATGTAGAGCCGCAGCCATCATCAAGGATGGCTTCCTGTCGGTCATTGACGGTTTCGTCAGGGAGTTTCACGGTCTCTTTGCGTTGTGCATCTTGAATTTCTTGTAGATGCTGTGCATAAAAAGGGCTCTCTTTGAATTGCACATAGTTGGTGTTGTAAGAAGGCCTGTAATAAAAAGATGTTAGAGGGTAATTGTCTCCTCTAGTGAAGTACTCCTCCTCCGGAGCCTCGTACTCATAATAATTGCTGTAAGATTGTCGATAGCTTTGCTAGGCTTGATAACACCAATTGTAGTAGTCTTCCCGTGGGGTAGGCAGGTAGTAAGCCATCAGCCTCCACGCTTTTGCACTTCCTCAGTAAGTATCTGATAAGGATCTCGAAAGACCCTTAGTTTGCCTCGTGCCTCCTGAGGCCTTCGCGTGCACCTCACGTGCTGTTAGAGAAGCTCGTCCAGCCGTCCAAGGCTATCGCCTGGTTCTCTTTGATGGGGTTGTTGCCTGAACGCCTCAAGTACTAGTTCTCGGGCCTCCTGTTTTGAAAGGGCTTGCTGTCTAGGACTGCAGTTGTTAAAGTTCTCAGAGAAATCTCGAGCCTCGAGATCTCTTGTCTTCAAGCTTGATGCAGTTCGAAGAGTTTTTTTAAGTTCTTTAAATTAACTCTTGATGCAATACAGGTTTTGTCGTAAATAACAGACAAGTTGTGAGCTAGTTCGTTGGTGGAAACTTTTGTTACTAAAGCAAGGTCAAGATACTCAAGGCTTGAGGTTCGGGAACATTCATACCCCACCTGAATGGATTTTTCCCATGCTTCAGACATATGGGCTAAAAGTTCACAGTTACGACAATTTCCCAAGGATAAGTTCCAGTATTAGGTTAAACATGGCAATTCCCTACAAGATTAAAGCAATGCTCAGGATCATACAGGTGTGCCCTTGGGCTTACTCACGGCCACTCCCCTTCACTGCCAAGTTAGGACCTGTCCTTTTTCCTTATGCAAAGCTCTTCACCCAGTCCGTATAAAACCATGCTTAATTCTAATCCGCATAATACCACAAAGGAAAAAGATAGCACTTATGGATTCTTAATATAAAATCTGACCACAGTAGTGAAAATCAGGATTTGGGTAATTACGACCCTCACCTCGCACTCTTGGCACCTTGACCTCTTGGGGGTTCTACTCTGCCATATCTTTAGCTAGCTCTGATACCATGAAATCGATCTTTCTAACGCCGGCGATGCTCGCTGAATTGTTCAAGGTCTCCGAAGCGTTTCAAAAGTAGCAACAAGAAATAAGGAGAAGAGATGGAGAAACTCTCAGATTCTTATTGCTATTTCTCAAGTTTCTCTCTGCTACGATGCTATGGTTTCTACGATGATCTGATGATCATTTACAATGGTGGCGTGCACTTTATATAGAGGGCACGGTGATGTAAGCGCTCACATCAGCTGGTGGTATGAGCTAAGCGCTTACATCAGCATAATAGTAGCCTATACTAGAGTAGGCCTATAGCCTTTACATAAGAATCCAAGGGAAGTCTTGTCCTAGGCATAGCCCTCTTATCCTAAGGTGTAGCCTTTATATCCTAAGGCATAGCCTTTACAGAAGACTCCAAAAGACGTCGCTTTCATAGGCTGGTAGCTCGTCCTTTGGCTAGGCTCTTCCTCTTGTTAGGCTTTGACTTCTTATTTAATAGCTCTGGCTGCTACTGTACTGTACCGCAGGGTTCTAGTTTTCTGTATTAGCTACTATACTTTCCAAAGTATAGTAGCTAATACAGAAAAGTAGAACCCTGCTGTACAGAACAGTAGCAGCTTGAGCTACGAAATAAGAAGTAGAACCCGGCGTTAGAAAGGTCGATTTCATGGTATTAGAGCTAGCTAAAGATATGGCGGAGTAGAACCCCCAAGAGGTCAAGGTGCCAAGAGTACGAGGTAAGGGTCGTAATTACCCAAATCCTAATTTTCACTACTGTGTTCAGATTTTGTGTTAAGAATCCATAAGTGCTATCTTTTTCCTTTGTGGTATTATGCGGATTGGGTGAAGAGCTTTGCATAAGGAAAAAGGATAGGTCCTAACTTGGCAGCGAAGGCGAGTGGCCGTGAGTAAGCCCAAGGGCACACCTGTATGATCTTGAGCATTGCTTTAATCTAGTTGGGAATTGTCATGTTTAACCTAATACTGGAACTTATCTTTGGGAAATTGTGGTAATTGTGAACTTCTAGCCCATATGTCTGAAGCATGGGAAAAATCCATTCAGGAGGGGTATGAATGTTCCCGAAACTCTAGCCTTGAGTATCTTGACCTTGCTTTAGTAACAAAAGTTTCCACCAACCAACTAGCTCACAACTTGTCTGTTATTTACGACAAAACCTATATTGCATCAAGAGTTAACTTACAGAACTTAAAACAACTCTTCGAACTGCATCAAGCTTGCACACAAGAGATCTCGAGGCTCGAGATTTCTCTGAGAACTTTAACAACTGCAGTCCTAGACAGCAGGCCCCTTTCAAAACAGGATGCCTGAGAACTAGTACTTGAGGCGTTCAGGCAACAACCCCAGCAAAGAGAACCAGGCGACAGCCTTGGATGGCTCCACGAGCTTCTCCAACAGCACGAGAGGCCCACGCGAAGGCCTCAGGAGGCACGAGGCAAATTAAGGGTCTTTCGAGATCCTTATTACATACTTGCTGAGGAAGTGCAAAAGCGTGAAGGCTGATGGCTTACTACCTGCCTACCCCACGGGAAGACTACTACAATTGGTGTTATCTGGCCCAGCAAAGCTACCGACAATCTTACAGCAATTATTATGAGTACGGGGCTCTGGAGGAGGAGTACTTCATCAGAGGAGACAATTACCCTCTAACATCTTTTTATTACAGGCCTTCTTACAACACCAACTATGCGCAATTCAAAGAGAGCCCTTTTTATGCACAGTATCTACAAGAAATTCAAGATGCACAACGCAAAGAGACCATCAAACTCCCTAACGAAACCGTCAACGACCGTCAGGAAGCCATCTTTGACGATGGCTGCGGCTCTACATCCCCTGACAAGTATGACGCCGACGCCGACTCCAACCCATCAGATTCATCAGCTCACCCAGTAATGCCAAGAAGATCCTGCTACCTCCCAAGAGATGAGGAGGCATCCAATGACGAAGAGGAGCTCAGAACTCCTCATATAATTACCATCCTACAGGAGGAAGATGAAGAGGAAAGTGATGAGGAAAGATACTTTCATCAGCTCTGCAAGGAGGGGTTCCCTGAAGGAGAAGGAGAGATGGAATACCCAATCAGAGCTCCAAAGTGGGATGTATATCCCGACAAGAATGAAGGTCCTCTTGAAGGCAGAAGGGACGTGCTTTCCCAACAACCAGATGAAGTCTGGGACACACTAGGAGAGCCTAGTTGGAAGTAGGAATACTATGTCAAATACACTCCCCCGGAGTCATTCTACTATGGCCCCCCCAAACCAACTGGATGGGGAGACGAAGATGATGAGAAAGAGCCTGATGAGTAAGAACCAGCCAGCATACCTTCTGAGAGGCATGAGGAAGAAGGTAACACTTGTCCCCCTCATAGTGCTACTGTTATTGCAGCAGGCATCGAAGAGGAAGTACCGGAGATGGAGTACCCTCCCTTGCAAAAACTAGCTGAAAGGCTATCTGAGAGGTTATACACAAGCACACTAACCTCGGCAACATCTCCAAGCGGGCCGTACATGCCCCCCACAGATGCTTCAATGGAACCAGGACCCCCAGGTTACCAACCAGTAGCCAACACGACTCCGGCACTATCTAGAACAACAACGGAGTCTGGGCAGCGGAACCAAGGAAGTTTCCGAAGAGGCTTCAGCAATGAAATATGGACACTACCGTCGGCACAGTAGAAATAAGGAGCCCTCTTGATAATACCCGAATAGCTCGGGCTATTTGAGGAAACATTTGCAAGATGGGAAACCATCACGAGGAACCATGTTGCCGCGTAAGGATTCACTGATGCGCGAGACAAGATTGAATACATGGAAAAACTCCTAGGGGAAACAACCAGGATTGCGTGGGTGCAATGGCGTATGCTATATGGCGCAGAATACCAAGCCATTATTGCAACCAGAGGAGGAAGGGATGGCACTGAAAACATCCTTTCCCAAATGAGAAGGGTCTTCTCATTGGAGGATCCAGTCCAAGGTTCAACCTTGGCTCAAGACACCGCATATCGGCACTTGGAAAGAATTTCATGTACAAACATGAAAGATATCCTTTTATACATGAATGACTACCTCAGGTTAGCTACCAAAACCGGAAGGTTGTTTATAGGCACGGAGCTATCTGAGAAGTTCTAGTTAAAAATGCCAGGAGACATTGGCCGAAGAATGAAGGCGGCCTTCGATCAGAGGTATCCTGGAGTAAACATCGGGGTGATACCCAGGATACTATTCGCCTATAAATACTTGGAGGAGGAATGCAAAGATGCCGCATTCAAAAGATCCCTCAAGGATCTTTCCTTCTGCAGCAAGATCCTGATCCCAGGGTACTACACCACAGAAAAGAAGTACGGGGTCAGAAAGGCAAAGACATACAAAGGAAAGCCGCATGACACCCACGTGCGCATTGAGAGAAGGAAGCACCTTGTGCGCAACAGGCGCTGCAAGTGCTACCTCTGCGAAGACATGGGGCACTTCGCCAGAGAATGCCCCAATGACAGAAAGAACGTAAAGAGGTTTGCCATCTTCGAGCAACTAAATGTTCCAGATAATTATGACTTAATATCTATGCAGGAAGGAGAGGACCAGAGTGATGCAATATACAGCATCTCAGAAGGGGAGGATCCTCAGAACCTCCACAACTCCCTTCGCCCACTCATACAAAATGAAGTCATATATGTTTTGCAGGAACTCGAAGAAGGACGCCAACCGCAAAAGGAAGGGTGCACTAGGCATAACAACGGGCAAAGCTCCATTACCCCCACAACAAGTACTTCTCCCCAGGCCCAAGAGGAGTACCCAGCAAAGCCCGTAGGAAAGGCGGTTCTAACCTACGGAAGGGGCCCAGAGGAGAAACTACACTACCTCGCATTCAGGCTGGATGGAGAAACCTACCATCTTCATGATGAGGTACTACTGGCTCTCGAATCAATATATGAAAATCCCTATGTAATTATTACCAAGGGGATTTTCCAAGACAAAGGAGGACTGGTGTCCCTCATAGGATAATGGCTATACCGCCCAAAAGAAGCACTCAGAGAAGATCGGAGTCCAAGAGAATCCAGGGATACAAGGAAACTTTTCTATAGTTTCCATACTGAGGTAGTCCCTACAGAGAGCGTCATTCACAACTGTGTGGTTCACTACATCCCGCAGGGTGAGCAAGTACCAAGGCGTACAGAGTACCCGGGATTCATCATACAAGAACTCTATGACCACACCAACAGAATTCTCAAGGACATAGCATGTGCAGACCATGACAAAGAGCAGCAATCTGAAATTAAGCTGCTTATCAAGAAAACAAGGGAGCACCTGACAGGCTCCATACAATTCAGATGGCCAAAGACATGCAACACAGAGCCCACAGCCGGACGACGGTGGGCACCGACACCAACGCAGCTGCGGATACCAATCTCTGAAGCCAACATCCACAACTGGTTCATAAACAAGAGAGAGCGAGTCAAGTAGAAGCAGGCACTACCTACCACTGTCCCGTAGCTGGCAGAGCGTGGTGGGAAGTATAGTAGCTAATACAGAAAAGTAGAACCCTGCGGTACAGTACAGTAGTAGCTAGAGCTATGAAATAAGAAGTCAAAGCCTAGCAAGAGGACGAGCCTAGCCAAAGGACGAGCTACCAGCCTATGAAAGCGACGTCTTTTGGAGTCTTCTGTAAAGGCTATGCCTTAGGATATAAAGGCTACGCCTTAGGATAAGATCTCTTTTGGGGTCTTTTGTAAAGCTATGCCTTTAGGATAAGAAACGCTATGCCTAGGACAAGACTCCCTTGGAATTCTTAATGTAAGGCTATAGGTCCTACTCTAGTATATGGCTATATTATGCTGATGTAAGCGCTTAGCTCATACCACCAGCTGATGTGAGCGCTTACATCATCGTGCCCTCTATATAAGGGGCACGCCTCCATTGTAAATGATCATCAGATCATCGTAGAAATCGTAGCATCGTAGCAGAGAGAAACTTGAGTAATAGGTGTACTAGTAGTAGTAGCATAAGTAGTAGCAATAGTAGTAAGAGTAATAATAATAAGAGTAGTACTACTAGTAATAGTAGTAGTAGAAGTAGTTGTAAGAGTAGTTGTTGGAGTAGTTGTAGTAATAGTAGCAGTAGTTGTGGTAGTACTAGTTAATCAGAGTGGGTGTAGGAGTAGAAGTAGCCGGTAGAGCAATAGCGGATGTAGTAGTAGAAGTAATATTAGTAGTAGCACTAGTAGTAGTAGCAGTAGGAGTAGTAGGAGCAGCAGCAGCAGTTGTAGTAGTAGTAGTAGTAGTAGTAGTAGTAGTAGTAGTAGTAGTAGTAGTAGTAGTAGTAGTAGTAGTAGTAGTAGTAGTAGTAGTAGTAGTAGTATTGCAGTAGGAGTAGTAGTGGTTGTAGTAGTAGCAATAGTAGTAGCAGTAACATTAGCTGAAGTAATAGCAGTAGTATTAGTAATAGTAAGAATGGTAGTAGTGGTAACAGTAGTTGTAGCCGCAGTCATAGTAGTAGTTGGCGAAGTAGTAGTATTAGTAGAAGTAGTAGTAGTAGTAGTAGTAGTAGTAGTAGTAGTAGTAGTAGTAGTAGTAATAGTAAGAGTAGTTGTAGGAGTAATAGTTGTAGTTGTAGTAGTAGTTGTTATTGTTGTTGTTGTTGTAGTAGTAGTAGTGGCAATAGTAATAGTAGTAGTACTAGTACTAGTACTAGTACTACTAGATGTTGTTGTAGTAGTAATTGTAGTAGTAGTAGTAGTAGTAGTGGTAGTAGGGGTGTTTGTAGCAGTAAAAGTACTAGTACTATTACTAGTAGATGTAGTAGTAGTAGTAGTAGTAGGAGGAGGAGGAGGAGTAGTAGTAGTAGTAGCAGTAGTAGTAGTGGTAGTAGAAGTATTAGTAGCAGCAGCAGTAATACGAGTAGTAGTGGTAGTAGTGGTATTAGCAGAAGTAGTTGTAGCAGTAGTACTGGCACTAGTAGTCGAAGTAGTAGTAGGTGTACTAGTTGTAACAGTAGTAGGAGTACTAGTTGTAACAATAGTAGTAGTAACAGTAGTAGTTGTAGTAATCATACTAGTAGTAGTTATAATAGTAGCAGTTGTAGTTGTTGTAATTGGAGTAGTAGTAGTAGTAGTAGCAACAATAGTAGTAATAGTAGTAGCAGTTGTAGTAGGTGATCGAGTAGGAGTAGTTGTTGTAGTAGTAGTTGGAGTAGCAACAGCAGTAGTAGTAGTAGTAATAGCAAGAATAGTGGTTGTAGTAGTAGAAGTAGGGGTAATAGTGGCAGTAGTTACAGTAGAAGTAGGAGTCAGCATAGGAGTAGTAGTAGGGGTAGTAGTCGTTGGAGTAGTCGTACTAGTAGTAGTAGGAGTCTAAGTAGCAGTTGGAGTTGGAGTAGGAGTAGTAGTAGTAGTTGGAGTAGTAGTCGTGTTAGCGATAGCAGTTATAGTAGTAGAAGTAGTCATAGTCGTAGTGGTAGCAGCAACAGTAGTAGTCATCGCAGAGTAGTTGTAGTAGTCGTAGTTGCAACGAAAGTAGTAGTTGTATTAGTAGTAGAAGTAGTAGTTGTAGTAGTAGTAGTAGTAGTAATAGTAATAGTAATGCTTGTAGTAGTAGTTGTAGTAGCAGCTACAGTAGTAGTAGTTGTAGGGGAAGAAGTAGTAGTAGTAATAGTAGTCATACTATTAGCAGTACTAATAGTTGTTGTAATAGTAGTAGAAGTAGTTGAATTAGTAGTAGTTGTAGTAGTAGTAGTAGTAGTAGTAGTAGAAACGACAGTAGCAGCAGCTGTAGTAATAGTAGCAGCAGTAGTTGTAGCTACAGTAGCTATATCAACTGCAGCAATAGTGGCAACAGTGGTAACCACTACAACAGCAACAAGAGTAGCAGCTGGAGTAACAACAGTAGTAGTAGTAGTAGTACTAGTAAGAGTAGTGGCACAAGAAGTAATTGTATCAGTGGTAGTAGTAATAGTAGTAGTTGTTGTAGTAGTTGTAGTAGTAGGAGTAGTAGTGGTTGTGATAGTAGTAGTAGTAGTAGTAGGAGGAGGAGGAGGAGTAGTGGCAATAGAAGTATTAGTAGTAGCAGCAGTAATACTAGTAGAAGTAGTAGTAGTGGTATTAGGAGAAGTAGTTATAGCAGTAGTAGTACTGGCACTAGTAGTAAGAGTAGTAGTAGGAGTACTATTTGTAATAGTTGTAGTAGTAGTAAGAATAGTAGTTGTAGTAGTAGCAGTAGTAGTTGTTGTAATTGGAGTAGTAGTAGTAGTAGTAGTAGCAACAATAGTACTAATAGTAGTTGCAGTTGTAGTAGGTGATCGAGTAGGTGTAGTTGTTGTAGTAGTAGTAGCAGCAACAACAGTAGTAGTAGTAGTAATAGCAGGAACAGTGGCAGTAGTTGCAGTAGAAGTAGGAGTCAGCATAGGAGTAGTAGTAGGGGTAGTAGTTGTTGGAGTAGTGGTACTACTAGTAGTAGTAGGAGTCTAAGTAGCAGTTGGAGTTGGAGTTGGAGTAGTAGTAGTAGTTGGAGTAGTAGTCGTGTTAGCGATAGCAGTTGTAGTAGTAGTAGAAGTAGTTGCAGTCATAGTGGTAGCAACAGTAGTAGTAGTAGCAGCAGAGTAGTTGTAGTAGTCGTAGTTGCAGCAGGAGTAGCAGCAATACAAGTAGTAGTTGTATTAGTAGTAGTAGTAGTAGTAGTAATAGTAATAGTAGTGCTAGTAGTAGTAGTGGTAGCCGCAGCTATAGTTGTAGTAATAGCAGTAGCAGCAGTAGTAGTTGTAGGAGGAGTAGTAGTAGTGGTAGCAGTAGGTGTAGTAGTAGCAGCAGTAGTAGTAGTAGTAGAAGTAGTTGAATTAGCAGTAGTTGTTGTTGTAGTAGTAGTAGTAGAAACAATAGTAGTAGCAGCTGTAGTAGTAGTAGTAGTAGCAGCAGTAGTAGTAGCAGCTACAGTAGCCATATCAATTGCAGCAGCAGTGTCAGCATTCGCAACAACTACATTAGCAATACGACTAGTAGCTGGAGTAGAAGCAGTAGTGCTAGTAGTACTAGTAAGAGTAGTAGCACAAGAAGTAATAGTATCGGTGGTAGTAGTAATTGTAGTAGTGGTTGTAGTAGGAGTAGTAGTGGTAGTGATAGTAGTAGTAGTAGTAGTTGTAGTAGCAACAGAAGAAGTAGGAGCGGTATTGGTGGTGGTTGTAGTAGTAGGAGTTTGAGTAGAACTAGTTGTAGAAGTAGTAGTCATACTAGTAGTAGTTGTAGTAGTAGTAGCATTAGAAGGATTAGGAGTAGTGGTAGTAGTGGCAGGAGTTGTAGTAGGAGTAGGAGTTGTGGTAGAAGTAGTTGTAGTAGTACTAGGAGGGGAAATAGTAGAGGTAGCAGTCCCTGTAGTAATAGTAGTAATACTAGTAATAGTAACACCAATAGTATCCGCAGCTATAGTAGTAGTATTTAGTAGAGGTAGCAGGCGCTGCAGTAATAGTAGTAATAGTAGTCCCACAACTATAGTAGTAGTAGTAGTAGTAGCAATAGTAAGAGTAGTATTAGGAGTAGTAATGGTAGTAGCAGTACCAGTAGTAGTGTTAGTAGTGGTAGCAGCCATAGTTGAAGTATTTTTAATAGTTGTAGTAGTTGTCTGAGTTGGAGTAGAAGTAGAAATAGAAGTAGAAGTGGTGGTGGTGGTGGTAGTAGTAGTAGTAGTAGTAGTAGTAGTAGTAGTAGTGGTAACAATAGAAGGAAAAGATGTAGTAGTAGGACTAGTAGGAGTAGGAGTACAAGGAGTACAGGAGTTATAGAAGGAGTAGGAGTGGTAGTAGGACTAGTAGGAGTAGGAGTATTAGGAGTAGCTGGAGTTCTAGAAGGAGTAGGAGTTGTGGCAGAAATACTAGTAGTACTAATAGTTGCAGCGGTAGCAACGGCTGTATCAGTAGCAACATTTGCAGCAACAATAGTAGCAGGAGGAGTAGTACTTATATTATTTGGAGTAGGAGTAGCAGTAGTAGGAATTATAGTAGTTGAAGTAGCGGTAGTAGTAGCAGCAGTAGTAGTAATAATAGCAGTAGGAGCTAGAGTAGGAGTAGGAGCAGCAGCAGCAGTTGTTATAGTAGTAGTAGTAGTAGTAGTAGTAGCAGCAGCAGTTGTAGCTACCATAGTAGTAGGAGTAGAAGTAGTAGTGGTACTAGCTTTCATTATAGTAGGAGTGGTACTAGTAGCAGTAGTTGAAATTATATTATTAATAGTAGTAGTAGTAGCAGTAGTAGTTGTTGTTGTTATGGTAGAAGTACTAGTAGTAGCAGTTGTACTAGTAGAGTAGTAGTAGCAGTAATAGTAGTAGTAGGAGTAGGAGTAGTAGTAGCAGAGTAGGAGTAGGAGTAGTAGTAGTAGTTGCAGTAGTAGGAGTGGGAGTAGGAGTAGCCGTAACAATAGTAGGTGTAGTAGAACCAGTAGTTGTAGTAGCAAAAGTAGGTGTAGTAGAACTAGTAGTAGTAGTTGTAGTAGTTGTGGTAGTAGTAGTGGTAGTAGTAGTAGTAGTAGTAGCAGCTGTAGCGGCTGTAGCAGCTGTAGAAATAGTAGTAGTAGTAGTTTTAGTAGTAGTTGTTGTTGTAGCATTAGTAATAGTAGTAGTAGTAATAATAGTAGTAGTAGAAGTACGAGTACAAGTAGTGGCATTTGTACTAGTAGAGTAGTAGTAGTTGTTGGAGTAGTACTAGGAGCAGGAGTAGTAATATTTATTGTAGGAGTAGAAGTAGGATTAGTAGCTGTAGTTGTAGGAGTAGCAGTAGCTGTTGCACTTGTAGTTGTTGTTGTAGTAGTAGTAATAGAGGTGGTAGTAATTGTAACAGTTGTAGTAGTAGAAGTAGTAGTAGAAGTGGTAGTAATTGTAACAGTCGTAGCATTAGTAGTCGTAATAGTAATAGCAATTGTTGTAGCATTAGTAGTAGTTGTAGTAGTAGAGTTGGATTAAAAGTAGTAGTAGGAGTAGTGGTAATAATAGTAGTAGTAGTAGTAGTGATAGTTGCAACATCAATAATAGTAGTAGGAGTAGTGGTAATAATAGTAGTAGTAATTGTAGTGATAGTTGCAGTATCAGAAGTAGTAGTAATACTATTGTTACTTGCAGGAGTAGTAGTAGGATTTCGAGTGAGAGTAGTCATAGAAGTGGTAGTAGTTATGGTAGTAGCAAAAGTAGGAGTAGGAGTAGGAGGAGTAGAACTTGTAGTAGTGTTGGTTGCAGTAACAGTAGTAGTATTAGTAGTAATAGTAGTAGTAGCAGTAGCAGTAGTAGTAGTAGGCATAGTATCAATATTATTAGTAGTGGTAATCATAGTTGTAGTAGCTGTAGGAGTAGTAGTGGCAGTTGGACTAGCAGTCATATTAGTAGTTGTAGTTGTAGTAATAGTAGTTGCTGTATGACTAGTAGCAGTAGTAGGAGCTGTAGTAGAAGCAGTCATAGTAGTAGTTATAGTAGTAGTTTTAGTGGGAGTATTAGTATTTGCAGTAGTAGTAATAGTAGTACTAGTACTCGTAGTAGTAGTAACAGCAGCAGTAGTAGTAATAGCAGTAGTGGTAGTAGTAGTAGTTGGAGTAGGAGTAGTAGTAGTAGGGTTAGTAGTTGGATAGTAGTAGTAGGGGGAGTAGTTGTAGTAGTAGCAGTAGTAGTTATAGTAGTAGCAGTAGAAGTAGCAGTAGAAGTAGAAATAATAGTAGTAGTAGTAGTAGTAGTAGTAGAAGCAGCAGTAGCAGAAGTTGGAGTCGTAGTAGTAGTTGTAGTAGGATTCGGAGCCGGATTAGTTGTAGTATTAGTAGTAGTAGTAGTAGAGGCAACTACTGTAGCTACATTAGTAGTAGTAGTAGCAATAGTAATAGTAACAGTAGTAGTAGTACCGGTACCTATAGCTGCAGTAGCAGTAGTAATAGTAATAGTAATAGTGGCAACAGTAGCTATGGTGAGAGTAACAGTAGTAGCAGTTGCAATAATAGTAATAGTAGTACTAGTAGTAGTACAAGGAGGAGCAGTAGTAGTAGTAGAAGTAGTAGTACTAGCAGTACTTGTACTAGTAGTGTAGTACTAGCTATAGTAGTTGTAGTTGTTGTAGTTGCAGTAGTTGTAGTTGCAGTACTAGTAGCAGCAGCAGCAGCAGTTGCAGTTGTGGTACTAGTAGGAGTTGTCATAGGAGAAGTAGTGCTAGTAGTAGTTGTAGTAAAAGTAGTAGTAGCAGAAGTAGTGGTAGTAATAATAGTCGTAGTTGTTATTGTTGCTGTAGTAGTAGTTGTAGCTGTAGTAGAATAAGAGGTTGTAGTAGTGTCAGCAGTAGCAGTTGTACTAGTAGCTGGAGTAGTAGTGGTAGGAAAAGTTTTAGTAGTAGTAGTAGTAGTTATTGTTGTTGTTGTTGTTGTTGTTGTTGTAGTAGAGATAGCTGTAATAGTAGTAGTAGTAGTAGAAGTAGAAGCTGCAATAGTCATTGCTGTAGTAGTAGTTGTTGTAGTAGTATTATTTGTAGTAGTATTAGTAGTTGTTCTAGTAGTTGTAGCCGCAGAGGAAGCAGTTGTCACACTAGCTGGGGGAGTGTAATAGTAGTAGTTCTTGTTGTTGTATTAGTTGTTGTTGAAGTAATAGTAGTCACAGTAGTAGTAGTAAGTGTTTCTATCATCGATAGCAATACTAGGATTAGTAGTAGGAGTACGAGTAGTACTAGTTGTAGTAGCAGTTGAATCTGTAGTAGCCACAACAGTAGTTGGAGTAGTAGTTATAGTAGCTGAAGGAGTAGTAATAGGACTAGTAATAGTAATAGATGTAGTAGTAGTAGAATTACCAGTAGTCGTGGTAGGAGTTGTTGTTCTACCAGTAGTAGTAGTAGAGTAGTAGTAATAGTAGTAGTAGGAGTAGCTATAGCAGTAGAAGTAGTAGTAGTGGTCGTAGTAGTACTAGTAGTAGTAGTAGTAGTAGCAATAGCAGTAGCAGCAATAGAAGTGGTAGCAGCAGTTCCAGTAGTAGTAGTAGTGCTAGTAGTACCCATAGCTATAGTGGTAGTAGTAGTGGTCGCAGTAGTACTCATTGTCGCAAGAGTAGCAGTAGCAGCAGTAGTAGTTGTTGTAATAGTAGTAGTAGTAGTAGTAGCAGAGGCAGCAGCAGCAGCAGCAATAGTAGCAATAGTAGAAGTACTACTAATAGCAGCAATAGCAGTAATAGTATTTCTAGTAGTACTACCAGTTGTAGTAATAGTAGTGGTTGTAGTTGCACTAGTATCAATAGGAGTAAGTGTAGGAGTAGGTGTTGTAGTTGGTGTAGTAGTAGTAGTAGTAAGAGGAGGAGGAGGAGGAGGAGTAGTAGTAGGTGTACTAGTAGTAGTAGCATAAGTAGTAGCAATAGTAGTAAGAGTAATAATAATAAGAGCAGTACTACTAGTAATAGTAGTAGTAGAAGTAGCAGTAAGAGTAGTTGGAGTATTTGTAGTAATAGTAGCAGTAGTTATGGTAGTACTAGTTAATCGGAGTGGGTGTAGGAGTAGGAGTAGCTGATAGAGCAGTAGCAGATGTAGTAGTAAAAGTAGTAGTAGTAGTAGTAGGAGTAGTAGGAGCAGCAGCAGTAGTCGTAGTAGTAGTAGTAGTAGTAGTAGTAGTAGTGCAGTAGGAGTAGTAGTGGTTGTTGTTGTAGTAGTAGTAGTAGTACTAGTAGCAGCAGCAGCAGCAACAGTAATAGTAGCAGTAGTAGCAATAGTAGAAGTACTACTAATAGCATCAGTAGCAGTAATAGTAGTTCTAGTAGTACTAGTAGTAGTAGTAATAGTTGTGGTTGTAGTTGCAGTAGTAGCAGTAGGAGTAAGTGTAGGAGTAGGTGTTGTAGTTGTAGTAGTAGTAGTAGTAGTAAGAGGTGGAGGAGGAGGAGTAGTAGGTGTACTAGTAGTAGTAGCATAAGTAGTAGCAATAGTAGTAAGAGTAATAATAATAAGAGTAGTACTACTAGTAATATTAGTAGTAGAAGTAGTAGTAAGAGTAGTTGTGGGAGTAGTTGTTGTGGTAGTACTAGTTAATAGGAGTGGGTGTAGGAGTAGGAGTAGCCGATAGAGCAGTAGCAGATGTAGTAGTAGAAGGAATAATAGTAGTAGTAGTAGTAGTAGTAGCAGCAGCAGCAGCAGTCGTAGTAGTAGTAGTAGTAGTGTAGTAGGAGTAGTAGTGGTTGTAGTAGTAGCAATAGTAGTAGCAGAAACAATAGCAGAAGTAATAGCAGTAGTATTAGTAATAGTAAGAGTGGTAGTAGTGGTAATAGTAGTTGTAGCCGCAATCGTAGTTGTAGTAGGTGTAGTACTAGTACTAGCAGAATTAGTAGTAGTAGTAGTAGTAGTAGTAGTAGCAGTAGTAGCAGTAGTAGTAATAGTAGTAGTAGTAATAGTAGTAGTAGTAGTAGTAAGAGTAGTTGTAGGAGTAATAGTTCTAGTTGTAGTAGTAGTTGTTCTTGTTGTTGTTGTAGTAGTAGTAGTCTTGTTAATAGTAATAGTAGTAGAAGTAGTACTAGTACTAGTACTAGTAGATGTTGTTGTAGTAATAGTAGTAGTAGTAGTAGTAGTAGTAGTAGTAGTAGTAGTAATAGGGGTGTTTGTAGTAGTAAAAGTACTTGTACTAGTACTAATAGATGTTGTAGTCGTAGTAGTAGTAGGAGGAGGAGGAGGAGGAGGAGGAGGAGTAGTAGTAGCAGTAGTTGTAGTGGAACTAGAAGTATTAGTAGCAGCAGCAATAATACAAGTAGTGGTGGTAGTAGTGGTATTAGTAGTAGTTGCACAGTAGTAGTACAGGCACTAGTAGTCGGAGTAGTAGTAGTAGGTGTACTAGTTGTAACAGTAGTAGGAGTACTAGTTGTAACAATAGTAGTAGTAACAGTAGTAGTTGTAGTAATAATACTAGTAGTAGTTGTAGTAGTAGCGGTAGTAGTTGCTGTAATTGGAGTAGTAGTAGCAGTAGTAGCAACAATAGTAGTAATAATAGTACTGGCACTAGTTGTCAAAGTAGTAGTAGGAGTACTAGTTGTAACAGTAGTAGGAGTACTAGTTGTAACAATAGTAGTAGTAACAGTAGTAGTTGTAGTAATCATACTATTAGTAGTAGTAGTAGTAGCTGTAGTAGTTGTTGTAATTGGAGTAGTACTAGTAGTAGTAGCAACAATAGTAGTAATAGTAGTAGCAGCTGTAGTAGGTGATCGAGTAGGAGTAGTTGTTCTAATAGTAGTAGGAGTAGCAGCAGTAGCAGTAGTAGTATTAATAGCAGGAACAGTGGCAGTAGTAGTAGGAGTAGGCATCGTAGCGGCAGTAGTTGCAGTAGAAGTAGGAGCCGGCATAGGAGTTGTAGTAGGGGTAGTAGCAGTTGGAGTAGTGGTACTAGTAGTAGTAGGAGTCTAAGTAGCAGTTGGAGTTGGAGTTGGAGTGGTAGTAGTTGGAGTAGTAGTCGTGTTAGCGATAGCAGCTATAGTAGTAGTAGTAGTAGTTGCAGTCGTAGTGGTAGTAGCAGTGGTAGTAGTAGTAGCAGAGTAGTTGTAGTGGTCGTAGTTGCAGCAGAAGTAGTAGCAATACTAGTAGTAGTTGTATTAGTAGTAGAAGTAGTAGTAGTAGTAGTAGTAGTAGTAGTAGTAGTAGTAGTAGTAGTAATAGTAATAGTAGTACTAGTAGTAGTAGTGGTAGTAGCAGCTACAGTAGCAGTAATAGCAGTAGCAGTAGTAGTAGTTGTAGGAGGAGTAGTAGTAGTAGTAGTCATACTATTAGCAGTACTAGAAGTTGTAGTAGTAGTAGTAGAAGTAGTTGAATTAGTAGTAATTGTAGTAGTAGTAGTAGTAGTAGAAACGACAGTAGCAACAGCAGCAGCAATAGTAGTAGCTATAGTAGTCGTATCAATTCCAGCAGCAGTGGCAACCGTCGTAACAACTACAACAGCAATAGGAGTAGCAGCTGGAGTAGCAGCAGTAGTACTAGTAGTACTAGTAATAGTAGTGGCACAAGAAGTAATTGTATCGGTGGTAGTAGCAATTGTAGTTGTAGTTGTAGTAGTTGTAGTAGTAGGAGTAGTAGTGGTAGTGATAGTAGTAGCAGTAGTAGTAGTAGGAGGAGGAGGAGGAGGAGGAGTGGCAATAGAGTTATTAGTAGTAGCAGCAGTAATACTGGTAATAGTAGTAGTAGTCGTATTAGCAAAAGTAGTTATAGCAGTAGTAGTACCGGCACTAGTAGTAAGAGTAGTAGTAGGAGTACTAGTTGTAACAGTTGTAGTAGTAGTACTCGTAATAGTAGTAACAATAGTAGTTGTAGTAATCATGCTAGTAGTAGTTGTAGTAGTAGCAGTAGTAGTTGTTGTAATTGGAGTAGTAGTAGTAGTAGTAGTAGTAGTAGCAACAATAGTACTAATAGTAGTTGCAGTTGTAGTAGGTGATCGAGTAAGGGTAGTTGTTGTTGTTGTAGTAGTAGTAATAGTAGGAACAGTGGCAGTAGTAGTAGAAGTAGGTGCAGTAGTGGCAGTAGTTGCAGTAGAAGTAGGAGTCAACATAGGAGTAGTTGTATGGGTAGTAGTAGTTGGAGTAGTGGTACTAGTAGTAGTAGTAGGAGTCTAAGTAGCAGTTGGAGTCGGAATAGTAGCAGTAGTTGGAGTAGTAGTCCTGTTAGCGATAGCAACTGTAGTAGTAGTAGAAGTAGTTGCAGTCATAGTGGTAGCAGCAGTAGTAGTAGTTGTAGTTGCAGCAGGGGTAGTAGCAATACTAGTAGTAGTTGTATTAGTAGTACTAGTAGTAGTAGTAATAGTAATAGTAGCGGTAGTAGTAGTAGTGGTAGTTGCAGTTATAGTTGTAGTAATAGCAGCAACAGTAGTAGTAGTTGTAGTAGTAGTAGTAGTAGTAGTAGTAGTAGTAGTAGTAGTAGTAGGTGCAGCAGTTGCAGTAGTTGTTGTTGTGGTAGGAGTACTAGTAGTAGCAGTTGTACTAGTAGAGTAGTAGTAGTAGGAGTAGGAGTAGGAGTAGTAGTAGTAGTTGCAGTAGTAGGAGTGGAAGTAGGAGTAGTAGTAACAATAGTAGGAGTAGTAGAACTAGTAGTTGTAGTAGCAAAAGTAGGTGTAGTATAACTAGTAGTAGTATTAGTAGTTGTGGCAGTAGTAGTGGCAGTCGTCGTAGTAGTAGTAGCAGCAGCAGCTGTAGTAGAAATAGTAGTAGTAGTTTTAGTACTAGTAGTTGTTGTAGCATTAGTAATAGTAGTAGTAGTAGAAGTACGAGTACAAGTAGTGGCAGTTGTACTGGTAGAGTAGTAGTAGTTGTTGGAGTAGTACTAGGAGTAGGAGTAATAATATTTATAGTTGGTGTAGAAGTAGGATTAGTAGCAGTTGTTGTAGGAGCAGCAGTAGCTGTTGCACTTGTAGTTGTTGTCGTAGTAATAGTAGTAGAGGTGGTAGTAATTGTAACAGTTGTAGTAGTAGTAGTAGTAATAGAAGTGGTAGTAATTGTAACAGTCGTAGCATTAGTAGTCGTAATAGTAGTAGTAATAGTAGTAGTATTAGTAGTAGTTGTAGTAGTAGAGTTGCAGTAAAAGTAGTAGTAGGAGGAGTAGTGGTACTCCCACTACCACTACTACTACAGCTACTACTACAACTACTATTACTTCCCTTACTACTACTACTATTTCTACACTACTAAAGCTTCTACTACTGCTACTACTACTATTGTTGCTACTACTACTACTACCTACTACTACTACTACTATGACAAATACTGCTACTACTACTACTACCACTAATTCTACTACTACTACTAACACTAATTCTGCTGCTACTTCTACTACTTCTACAACTACTACTGCAATTATTGCTGCGACTACTGCTGATTTTACTGTTAATATAGCTACTACTACTACTACTATTATAACAACAACAACTACTGCTACTACTAATGCTACTACCACAACAACTACAATTACGACCACTACTGCTACGACTGTTACTTCTGCTACTACTATTACAACAACAACTACTACTGCTACTACTACTATTGCTGCTGCTGCTGCTACAACAACAATAACAACAACTATTGCTACTGTTGCTAATACTGCTACTTCTACTACTACTGACACTACTACTGACACTACTACTACTACCACTACTGCTGCTGCTACTGCTATTACTACTACTCTTGCAACTACTTCGGCTACTACTACGACTACAGTTTCTACTATTGCTTATATTAACACTACAACTACTACTATGCTACTCCTACTACTACTTCTACTCCTACACCAACTCGTACTACAACTCCTACACCAGCTGCTACTATAATACTCCTACTACTTCTACTACTGTTGCAACTACTGCTCCTACTCCAAATCCTTCTACTACTACTTCTACTACCACAACTACTACTACTACTACTACACTACCACTATCCTTTCTACTACTAATGCAATTGCTACTATTACTACTTTTACTACTACTGGTACAACTACTACTAATACTAACACTACTACAACTACTATGACTACTACTACTAAAACTAGCACTCCTACTACTTCTACTACTACTACTATTATTACTGCTACTACTCCTCCTCCTCCTCCTCCTACTACTCCTACTAGTACTACTACTATTACTCTTGCTACTACTATTACAACTACTACTACTAAGACTACAACTACGTTACTACTAGTACAATTGATTCTAGTAGTACTCCTTCCACTGTTGCAACTAGTGCTACTATGAATACTATTACTACTTCTACTACTACTGCTTCTGCTACTCCTGCTCCTGCTCCTGCTACTACTACTACTACTACGACTACTACTACTACTACTACTACTACTACTACTACTATTCCATTACTACTCCTACTACTGCAACTACTACCACTCCACCTACTACTACAACCCCAGCTGCTACCACTCCTAGTCCAACTACTACTACTACTACTACAACTAATACTACTGCTAGTACTACAGTTACTATTAATACTAATATTACAACTACTACTGCTATTGTTGCTACTACAACAACAACAACAACTACTACTAGTACTAATACGAGTACTACTACTGCTACTACTACTTCTACTACTACTACAAATACTGCTCCTACTGCTACTAGTACTAGTCCTATTACTACGACTACTACAAGTACAATTTATACTAGTACCACAACTACTACTACTACTGTTGCTATTGTTGCTGGTATTGCTGCTAGCACTACAACTGCTACTGCTGCTCCTATGACTACTAATACTATTACTACTACTACAACTACAACTACCACTACAGCTATTACCACACTTACTCCAACTCCTACTGCTTCTACCACTCCTATTGCTACTACTACCCCTACTCCAACTACCTCTACTACTATTACTTCCGGAAGTACTACAACAACAACAACAACAACTACTACTACTACTACTGCTAGTACTACTACTACTACTATAATTACTACTACTAGTACTACTAATACTACTTCTACCACAAGTACAAATGCTGCTACTACAACTCCTACTAGTACTCGTACTACTACGACTAATACTAACACTACTACTACTACTACTTCTACTACTACTACAAAGACTACTACTACTACAACCACTACTATGGCAATGGCTATTACAACTTCTACTACTGCTACTGCTACTACTCCTACTACTTCAACTACTAGTATTACTACTACAACTACTACTACTCCTACTCCTACTACTACTACTACTACTACTACTACTACTACTACTACTACTACTACTACTACTATTGCTACTACTACTACTTCAACGACTACTACTACTACTGCTACTGCTGCTACTACTTCTACTACTACTACTGCTACAACAACTACTACTACTATAGCTACTACTTCTACTACTACTAGTTCAACTACTACTACTACTATAAATACTACCACTACTACAACTATTGCTACTGATGCTACAACAACAACAACAACTACTACTACTCCCCCTCCTACTACCACAACTACTACAACTCTTACAACAACTACTACTACGACAACTACTACGTTTGCTACTATTACTACAACTATTGCTGCTACTACTGCAACTACTACTTCTACTACTATCTCTACTGCTACTGCTGCTAATGTAACTACTAAAATTATTGCTGCTATTACTGCAACCACTACTTCTCTTAGAACTACAACTATTACTACAAATAATACTACTACTGCTACTACAGCAACTACTAAAACTCCTCCTACTACTAACACTACTACTCCTACTACTTCAACTACCACTACTATTTCCACTACTACTACTTCAACTACTACTACTACTGCTGCTGCTACTACCTCTACTACTAATATTGCTAGGACTACTTGTACTACTCTGATTGCTACTTCTACTTCTCCCACTGCTACTACTACTACAACTACTACTTCTACAACTACTGCAACTACTGTTACTACTACTACTACTGCAGCTATTACAACAAGAACAACAACTACTACTACTCCTCATCCAACTACCCCAACTACTTCTCCCTCTACTACTAACAACAACAACTACTACTACTACAACCACAACTTCTACTACTACTTCAATTACTACTGCTCCTGCTACTTTAACAAGCACTACTTCAACTACTAGTACTGCTACTTTTACAAGTACTACTTCCACTAAAACTACTGTTTCTATTACTACTCATACTACTACTCATACTACAACTACTAATACTCTGACTACTACTACTACTACTACTACCCCTACTCCAACTACGTCTACAACTATAACTACTAGAACAACTACTACTACTATTACCACCACTACAACGACTACTACTACTACTACAACAACAACAACTACTACTACTACTACTACTACATCTACTACTAGTACAATTGCTGCTACTCCAACTCCTACTAATAATGGTACTACTACAACTAATACTAACACTACTACTACACTACCACTTCTACTACTCCTATTACTCTCACTCTAACTACTACTAATGCTACGAATATTAACTGCACACTACTATTACTACTACCAACAACTAGTAATACTTCTACTACTACAACACAAAAACTTCCTCCCCTCCTCCTACTACTATATCTACTACTACTACAATTGTTGCTACTACTACTATAACTATAACCACTACCACTACAACTACTACTACTTCTACTGGTACTGCTACTACTACTGCTACTACTACTCCTGCTGCTACTACTACTACTCCTACTACTTGTACTACTACAGCTACTATTACTACTCCTACTCCGACTACTAGTACAACTACGTCTTCTACAACAACTACAACAACAACAACTACTACTCCTACTACCACTACTACTATCATTGTTGCTGATGCTACAACAACAACGACAACTACTACTACTACTACCACTCCTACTACCACCACAATAATTAATGCTACTACTACTACTTTTACTAGTACTACTACAACTACTGCTACCACTACTGTAACTAGTACTACTACTATTCCTCCCACTATTACTTGACTTCTACTAATACCACTACTTTTCCAGCAACTATAACTATTACTACAAATAATACTACTACTGCTACTACTACAACTACTAAAACTTCTCCTGCAACTACCACTACTACTCTTGCTACTACCACTACTACTACTATTGCCACTACTACTACTTCAGCAACTAATACTACAACTACTAATACTACTTCTACTATCACTACTACTAGGACTACTACTACTCTGACTGCTACTTTAACTAGTCTTACCGCTACTACTACTACGGCTACGACTTCCACTATTACTATAACTACTGCTACAAGTGCTATTACAACAACAACAACAACTACTACTACTACTCCTCTTGCTGCCGCCCAAACTACTACTACCACTACTACTACAACAACTAGTACTACTACCACCACTACTACTACTATTACTACCACTACTTGTACTACTACTTCCACTACTGCAAGTACTACTAGCACTACTACCACCGCTTCTGTTGCTACTCATACTACAACTCCTACTACTACTACTAATACTCTGACTACTACTACTACTACTGATCCTCCAACTACACCTACTCCTACAAGTACTGCTCCTACAACTACTTCTACTGCTACTACCGCTACAGCTGCTACAACTACTACAACTTCAACTTCTACAACTACTACTACTGCTGCTACTAGTACGACTACTACTACTACTACTACTACAACTACGGTTGCTACTATTGCTACTACTACTACTACTAGTACAACAACTACTAATACTACTTCTACTACTATTTCTACTTCAACTACTTCTACTACTACTAAAATAACTACTATGACTACTACTATTACTTTTGCTACAACTACTATTACTACTATTGCTACTACTATTACGAATACTACTACTATTACTAGTACTACCACTATGACTACAACTACAATTTCTACTACTACAACTACTACTACTTCTACTTCCATTACTGCCACTGCTACTACTACGGCTCAACTACAACTACTACAAGTCCTGATTTTGCTACCACTGCTGCTACTATTACTACTACAACTACTGCTGCTTCTGTAACTACTACTACTACAACAACAACTACAACTACGACAACTACTGCTACCACGACTACTAATACTACTACTTCTACTACTACTACTACTACTACTTCTACTACTATTGCTACTACTACTACTACTACTTCCACAAATATTACCACTACTACTACAACTACTACAATAACAACTACAATTACTACAACTACAATGACTACTACTACGACTACAACTCCTCCTACTACTACTCCTACTACTGCTACTACTACTACTACTCCTCCTTTTTCCACTACTACTACTACTACTACTACTACTACTACTACTACTACTGCTGTTGCTACTTCAAAAGCTGCCACTTCTACTACAACTACAACTACAACAAATACTACTACTTTTGGTACTACTCTGTCTTGTACTACTACTACTACTGCGACTGTTGCAGCTATTGCTACTACAACTACTATTGCTACTACTGCTACTGCTACAACTACGCTACTATTGCTACTACTGCTACTAGTACTACTACCACTACTACTAGTGCTGCTACTACTACTACTACAACTATGGTTGCAACTTTTGCTACTAATACTACTGCCACTACTACTACTACTACTACTAATACTACTAATACTACTACCCCTACTACTTCTACTACTACTACTCTTTCTACTACTTCTACTACTACCAAAACTACTACTATGACTACAACTATTACTTTTACTACTACTACTACTACTATTATTGCAACTACTATTATTAATACTACTATTACTACTATTACTACTGCTACTTCTTCTACCATTACGGCCACTGCTACTACTACGGCTCTACTACTACTACTAGTACAAGTTCAGTTGTTGCTACCACAGCTACTACTTCTACTACTACCAAAACTACTACTATGACTACAACTATTACTTTTACTACAACAACTACTACTACTATTGCTACTACTATTATTAATACTACTACTACTACTATTACTACTTCTACTTCTTCTACCATTACGGCCACTGGTACTACTACGGCTCTACTACTACTACTACTACAAGTTCAGTTGTTGCTACCACTGCTACTACTTCTACTACTACAACAACAACTGCTACTATTACTACAATTACTACGACTACTACTACTACTACCACTACAACTACTGCTGCCATTGCTACCACGACTACCACGACTACTAATACTACTATTTCTACAACTACTACTACTTCTGCTACTATTACTACTATTGCTACTACTGCTACTACTACTACTACTGCTACTGCCACAAATATTACTACTACTACTACTACTATGACTACTACTACTACTACAACTACTATGACTACTACTACTACTACTACTCCTTCTGCTACTATCGCTCCTACTACTACTACTACTGCTACTTCTACTCCTCCTTATTCCACTACTACTACTACTACTACTCCTATTACTATTGCTGTTGCTACTACTTCTCCTTGTACTACTACTACTACTACAACTGTTGCTGCTACTACTACTACAGCTACTACTGCTATTGCTACGGATACGCCACTACAACTACTACTGCTACTGGAGCTAATATTTCCACCGCTACTACTACTACTACTACAACTGCTACTATTGCCACTCATACTACTACTTCTACTGGCTATGTAGCTATTGCTACTACTTCTACTACTCCTATTGCTACTGCTACTACTACTACTACTATTGCTACTACTACTACTTCTGCTTTTGCTTCTACAACTGTTACTACTATGACTACTACTACTACTACTACTACTACTCTGACTACAACTACCACTACTACTATTACTAATACTCCTACTACTAATACTAGTATGCCTCCAACAACTACTACTGCTATTACTACGACTGCTTTGCCTGCCATTAAAACTACAACAAGAACTACTGCTCCTACAACTACTACTACTTGTACTCTGACTACTACTCCTACTCCTACACCAATTTCTACTAATACTACTACTACTGCTACGACCACTACTACTCCTATCATTGTTATTAATACTACTAGTATTACTACTATTACTTCTATTACTAGTACAGCTGCTACTACTACAACTGCTATTACTACTGCTAATACAACTATTACTAATACAACAACTACTACTATAACTATTACTACTACTACTACTACTTCTGTTGTTGTTGCTGCTACAACAACAACAACTACTACTACTACTGCTACCACTATAACTACTGCTACTACTGCTGTTGCTGCTTCTGCTACTACAACAACCACTACTACTTCTACTATTACTACTACTGCTACTACTAGTACTACCACTGCTCCTACTCCTACTTTCGCTACTACTACTACTACTCATAAAACAATTGCTACTACAACTACTCCAACTCCTACTTTAGTAACTAAAACTACAACTAATACTACTACTACTACCACCACTACTACTTCTGCTGCAACTAATACTGTTGTTGCTTTTACTACAGCAACTGCTACCACGACTACTACTACTACTACTACTACTAATACTCCTACTCCTGCTCCTACACCAACTCCAACTCTTATTAGTGCTGCTACTACTACTACTAGCACTACTACTACTCAAACTACAACTCCTACTATTACTACTAATACTACGATTACTACTACCACTACTACTTCCACTACCACCACCACCACCACCACCACTACTACAACCAATCCTATGACTACAACAACTACAACGACTATTATAACTATTACTAATATTATTATTACTATTACTATGACAAATACAACTACTACCGCAACTATTGCTATAGCTACTACAATTACAACTACTGCTACTTCAGCTACTACTGCTGCTACTACTACTACCACTACTATAACTATTACTACTACCACTGCTACTACTACTACTTCTACTACTACTACTACAACAACTACAACAACTACTACTACTACTACAACAACTACAAGTACTACTACTTCTACAACAACAACAACAACAAAAAATACTACTACTCCTAATTCCATTACTACTACTACTACTACTACTACTACAGGTACTACTATTACTACTACTACTACTACTACTACTACTACTGGTACTACTACTAATATGCTACTACGGAAAATATGCGACTACTATTAATACTACTACTACACGAATACTATTGCTGCTACTACTGCTAATACTACTACTACTATAACAATAATAACAACAACAACAACTACTACTACTACCCCTACAACTACTGCTGCTACTGTTGTTGCTACTGCAGCTATTGCTACTACTTTTACTACTCCTATTGCTACTACTACTACTGCTACTATTGCTGCTACTACTGATACTACTACTACTTCTACTATTGCTACTAGGACTACTACTATTACTGCAGCTACTACTGCCGCTACTCTTACTGCTCGTCCTACTACTACTACAACTAATGCTACTACTACTATGACTCACACTACTACTACTACTGCTTCTTCTACTGCTACTTCTATTACTACTACTACTACCGCTACTAGTTCTACTACTACTACTACTACTGCTGCAACTACTGTTACTACTACTGCTACAACTACTAGTACTGCCAGTAGTTCTACTAC
>RXID01015572.1:0-73240 GCA_005019695.1 Trichopus zeylanicus subsp. travancoricus | reverse complement strand
AATAACCGGCCCAAAGGAATGTTATTAATTTGGCCGAAAATTAACGCAGACATTACATGCTTGAAGTTTCATGCGGGTAATAATCGACCCAAAGGAAGGTTATTGTTTGGCCGAAATTAAAGCATATTTGTGGTAATAAATATGTGACAATTATTTGGTTTTATCCATGTGGGTAATAAGTCGGTCCAAAGAAAGGCTTATTATTTGACAGGACTTTATTGTCAATATTTGATTGCCACACCAAGAGTACCACTTGCAAATTGAATTTTGTCCAAAGACTTAATTTCAATGTTGTGCTAGGTATCTTGAGATGAGATTTAATTTCTTTTTGTGAGCTGATTGTGTTTTGAATTTTTGTTTTCTTTCAGTTGACTTTGTGAATGCTTCTGCTGTCACTGCCAATATCAATGGCATTCCAGTGTTCAATGGGAGCAATTTTAAGACTTGGAAAAATAAGGTAACTATAGTCTTGGGATGTATGGAACTTGACCTAGCATTGAGGGAGCCACATCCTGCACCTCTTACAGATGAAAGCTCTGCTAATGATAGGAGAGCTTTTGAGAGGTGGGAACGCTCTAACCGCTTGAGTCTTATGATAATGAAAAATGCTATCCGAGAGACATTTTTGGACACTATGTCTGAGGAGACTGATGCTAAAAGGTTCCTTGAAACCCAAGAAAAGCGCTATATGAAAAGCGATAAGGCAGAAACAAGTGCAGCCTTAAGAAAACTTGTTTCCATGAGGTATAAGGGTAACGGGAACATAAGGGAGTATATTCTCGAATTGTTTAATCTTGCAGGGAAATAAAAAACACTAAAATTAGAGTTTTCGGAAGACTTGCTCATTCATTTAGTGTTGATTTCTCTTCCTCCGCAATTCAGTCAATTTGAAGTGAGCTATAATTGTCAGAAGGAGAAATGGACAATGAATGAGCTCATTTCTCATTTAGTGCAAGAGGAATACAGGATGAAACACAATAAAACTGAGAGTGCTCATTTGGCATCATCTTCTTACGGAAAAGGCAAGAAGAGAAAAACTAAAGATGTTGCGGTGAAAGAACTGCAAAAGAAGCAGAAAAATACGTCCGAGGGACATAAGGAAAAGAAATGCTTCTTTTGTAAGGACTCTTTCCATTTTAAGAAAGATTGTGCCAAATTTCACGCTTGGCGAGTGAAGAAAGGTACATCTTTTGCTCTTGTTAATTCAGAAGTTAATTTAGTTTCAGTACCTAGATATACTTGGTGGTTGGATTCGGCTACCACAACTCACATAAGTATATCTATGCAGGGTTGCCTGAACGCCCGACAGCCAAATGATGACGAGAAGTACATCTATATGGGGGCTGGAAAAGGGGTTGAAGTTGTGGGCATTGGACTTTTCAGTTGTTATTACGTACTGGCTTTTATTTAGAATTAAATAATACATTTATTGTTCCGTCTTTTAGACGGAATTTGATATCCATTTCTATTTTGGACAAAGAAGGATTTGTTTGTTCATTTGGTAATAGAAAATGTGATATTTATTTTAATTCTGTGTTGTATGGAACCAGTCATTTAACTGATAATGACAACCTTTATTTGCTTCATATAGAAGGTTCATACAGTGAGTCCCATAATACTGAAACAAAAGGCACTAAACGCAAATTTTCAAATGAAAATTCCTTTAAATTATGGCATAAGCGTTTGGGTCATATCTCTAAAAGGAGAATTGACAGACTTGTGTCAGAAGGAATTCTTGAAAAACTTGATGATTCATATCATAATATTTGTGTTGAGTGTATAAAGGGAAAAAACTACAAATAAGAGCAAAATAGGAGCTGAGAGAGCTAAGGAAGTCTTAGACTTGATACATACAGATATTTGTGGACCGTTCCCTACAGCTTCTAGGAATGGTCAACAATATTTTATCACATTCATTGATGATTACTCTCGATATGACTACCTATATTTAATTCATGAGAAATCACAAGCATTGGATGTTTTTAAGTTGTTCAAAGCCGAAGTTGAAAACCAACATGGGATATCAATTAAGGCTATAAGATCTGATCGTGGTGGTGAATACTACGGAAGGTACGACGGATCAGGTGAACAACGTCCAGGTCCATTTGCTAGATTTCTTAGTGAGTGTGGGAACGTTCCTCAATACACCATGCCGGGTTCTCCGAACATGAATGGTGTAGCTGAGAGACGAAATAAAACCCTTAAGGATATGGTACGAAGTATGATTTGTCGTACAACTTTACCTCACTCACTATGGGGAGATGCATTAAAAACCGCAATGTATATTCTCAATAGAGTTCCTACAAAAGCTGCTAACAAAACCCCTTATGAGTTATGGACGGGTAAGAAACCTGTATTAAAGCACTTATGAGTTTGGGGATGTCCAGCTGAAGCAAGGCCTTATAAGCCAAATGAAAAGAAACTGGATGCAAGTAGTGTTAGTAGTTATTTTGTAGGATATGCTGAAAGATCACGGGGGTTTAAATTCTACGATCCTAAAACAAGAACATTTTTTGAGACGGGAAATGCTCGGTTCTTTGAGGATGTTGAGTTTGGGGGGGAAGATAATGTTAAAGGTTTTGTGTTTGAGGAGGAGTTGAAAAATATTCCTTTTCCTGCAGTAGTTGTTGATCATGATCAAGCTTTCATTCCTAACATGATTCAACAACATCCGGTACAAATCCAAGACAATACTGAACTTCCAACTCATCAAGATCATCCAGTTATTCCTCAATCCATTATACATGAGGAAAATGTGGATCAAACTCAACATACTCAAATTCAAGAAGAGCTTGTGCCTTTAAGAAGATCCACTAGAGAAAGGAGAAAAGCAAGTTCAGATGATTATGTTGTTTTTCTTCAGGAACATGAGAATAACATTGGCTTAGAGGGAGAGGATCCACTCACCTTCCATGAAGCAGTCAATGGTTCCAACTCTCAAAAGTGGATTAATGCCATGGGTGAGGAAATGCAATCCATGAAAGACAATGACGTTTGGGATCTTGTTTCATTGCCTGAAGGTGGGAAACCTATTGGTTGTAAATGGATTTTTAAAACCAAAAGGGATTCACAAGGTAATGTAGAAAGATATAAAGCTCGTCTTGTCGCCAAAGGATTCACCCAAAAGGAAGGCATTGACTATAAAGAGACTTTCTCTCCAGTTTCTTCGAAAGACTCTTTTAGGATCATCATGGCACTTGTAGCGCATTTTGATTTTGAGTTACATCAGATGGATGTAAAGACCGCTTGTCTTAATGGAGACATTGAGGAAACAATTTATATGTTACAACCGGAGGGGTTGGATTCCAACGAATCTAGCTAATTGGTTTGTAAACTTAAGAAATCCATCTATGGGCTTAAGCAAGCTTCCCGTCAATGGTATCAAAAGTTTCATCGGGTTGTTCTCTCATTTGGGTTTAAAGTGAACCCTGTTGAATATTGTGTATACCATAAGTTCAGTGGGAGTAGATTTGTTTTCTTAATCTTATATGTAGATTATATTTTGTTTGCTAGTAGTGATGTAGAACTGCTTCGAGAAACTAAGAAATTTCTTTCGGAACAATTTAAAATGAAAGATCTTGGTGAAGCATCCTTCGTATTAGGGATCCAAATTCATCGTGATCGTTCACGAGGAGTTTTAGGATTATCACAGAAGGGTTACATCGAAAGTCTATAAAAACGATTTAGCATGCAAAATTGCAGGCCACATGATACCCCCGTATCTAAAGGAGATAAATTTAGTTTGAACCAGTGTCCCAAAACTGATATTGATTCCAAGTTTATGGAAAATATTCCTTACGCATCAGCGGTAGGGAGCTTTATGTATGCGCAGGTTTGCACTCGTCCGGACCTCGAATATATTGTTGGAATGCTTGGTAGATATCAAGCTAATCCAGGAAGAGAACATTGGGTAGCAGCCAAAAGAGTCTTCAGATACTTACAAAGCACAAAGGATTTAATGCTCACATATAGGAAGTCGGATAGACTTGACATCATTGGGTTTTCTGATTCCGATTTTGCTGGATGCTAAGACAGTCGTAAATCGACATCTGGCTATCTTTTTCTGCTAGCTGGAGGTGCAGTTTCATGGAAGAGTGTCAAACAAACACTCGTTGCATCTTCCACTATGGAGGCTGAATTTGTAGCTTGTCATGAGGCATCTAATCAAGCTATGTGGCTGCGAAACTTTGTTTCAGGACTGCAAATAGTTAATGGTATTGAAAAGCCACTTAAGTTGCACTGTGACAGTAGAGCAGCAGTCTTGTACTCAAATAACAACAGGAGCTCTTCAAAATCTAAGCATATAGGTATTAAGTTCCTTGTTGTGAAGGAAAGAATTCAGAGTGGGTTCATTAGTATTGAGCATGTGGGAACAAACTATATGATTGCAGATCCGCTCACTAAGGCATTAGCACCCAAGGCCTTTCATGATCATGTTACAAATATGGGTGTTGTTGCATTTGATGCCATTTGATTTAGTGGGAGGTTGTGTTTTTATTTATGCTTGGTACTGTACTTAATGTCATGACATTAATAAATTATTCAGTTATTTTCAGTTTTCATTGTTTACTCTGAATTTTGATGTCATTTGGTTAAAGATTGGACCAGTTGGAAATAGGCATGTGCAGATCACATTACATGTAATTTCCATGCTACACATCCACACTTGATTTATGTCATTTAGTTAAATTGATGCATGAGATTAATGTGGGTTTAGTTGCAAACAATAGCAATGACTACCTCTTTGGTTATTGTGTTAGTGAGACTAATGGACGGAATCGGTTTAGATGACTTTTCAAGTTGTGTACACATTAAAGATGTAGAGATGTATATGCAATAGAAGTTATATGTACATGGTTATATATAGTCCAAGTGGGAGATTGTTAGAATTTGGACTATAAATCATGTACATTTATGAATAAGGACATGTAGACGTACATGTATTGCATGAAATTATTGTGTATATATTTCTATTATATGGTATAAGGACCCAATTGAGGTGATCTATTTAATTTAGGGTCTTTGTCATCTAAAATACAAGTGTGGTGGCTAAATTGTAAATGTGTAGAATTCCTAGGGTTTAATTGTTAATTATTGATGGACTAATTAACAATTAACCCATTAAGATTTATGGGTATGGTTAACCCATTAAGATTTATGGGTGTGGTCCCTGACTGTGGAATTTAGTATATAAAGAAAAAGGGATTGAGAAACCCTGGACATCCATCAGTCATCAAATTTCAAACAGTCAGAAGACCTCCCAAAACCTAACTCCTCCAGCGCCGCCATCTTCTCCCTAAGCACCGCCTCCGGTGACTTCGCCTTCTTCGCAGCCGGAGCGCAGTGGACTTGCTCGGGTTTCAGGCTTCTTTAATCTACCCAATGGAATCAGGTACGCTTCCGTGTTCTTCATTTTTTTTCTCAAAGATCTGACATGAATGTTTCTGGATTATCAATGACATGTTCCTTGAATTTCTTACAGATTCGACTCCTGACCAGGCCTGGCTTCTTTGCAGCTGTGGCCAATAGCCCTTTGCTGCAACTTCGTTGGAGATGTTATGCACAATCAAGTTGCAGCTAAACTATATCTGTGGTCATTATCTATGGAAATATGGCCGTGTTCATTTGTATTGCCTAAGAATTACTCATAAAGAAAGCAGAGAAGCTTGGTAAGTGCCCGATGTGCTTTTATGTTAATGGAAAGATAAATTCCTGTCTGTTCTTAAATAAATAATCTTGCAAGTTAAACAAGACTCATTATTTCTCAAGCTAATCATCTTCCTATGTTTAGATAGTTTAGACCTGTATTGTGTGGTACTTAGTTATTGTGTTAGCCTCGGAGATATGCTATCTATTATATGCACTACTCATGCTAATGTCCAATTTATGTTAGGAGTGCCTTTATTAAAGCTTATTTACCGTCATTTTCTATTAAGTGGCTTTAGTATGCAGTTCTGCAAATTTTGAGGAATAGAGTTTTCAGTTGCTTTGATGTTTGTGAGTTTTTTTTAACCCTTCAAAAAAACACTTTATATTGTTTTAACTCTTGAACATTGGGTTGGATTTACACTTAAGCCCGTCTCTAATTTTTATTTACCCAATGTACAAACCCCACCAGAAATTAAGTCAAAGTCCACCTTTGGCCCAGAAGGCTTCACGAGTTAGAAGAGTAAGAGTGACTGATTTGCAAATAAGACCTTATATATCTAAAAAAATCAGTTGTAACAATCAAATCTACATTATCATAACAAATTTTAAATTCTACATTATCATAACAAATTTTAGTTCAAATTAAATTCTAATTGGGCTGGGTATTACAATTTCCCTGTCACATTGCAATGGTTTAAGGGTCTGTTTGAACCTTTTGGACAAAATATGAAACTCAAGAACATGCATGCAGGATGCCATGAATTCTGCTTTGAGGAGGCATCTGTACAATTATGATTTTTATAGGGGTATAAGTGCATCTTGGTTGCTCTATCATGGCCAACCAAATGATTTTTTTGCTTTTGACCCTTGTAGCTCTAGCAGACTGGCTGAAATAATTCCAATTTTGCTATTCGACCACCTCTAAATAAATAATTATTTAATGTCCCACTTTTACCAAGCAAAACAATAGATGGGTAGCAACTACACCAAATGTACAAGTTACTTATTTCCTTAAGGTAGGGCTATATACACAAACCCAAGTTGAGCTCAGGCCAAGCCTGGCCCAAGCCTCTCAAAGTAAACTTTTTGTTGGGACCCAAACTAGGCTCAAGAGCGCGAGGTCCACAATCTAGCCACATCACTATCTCTTCCAAATAGATTGCTTGGAGGTTGGATGACAACATGCAAAACATTATGAGCAAGCAAACATTAGCTGATGAAGCATCAACATCAACTACAACATACATCAGCATTCTTAGTTGAGGCAGCCATACAATTCTCATCCAATTAATAAATCACTGCCACTCTAACTTACAAAACAAAACATAAAAGGAAAAAAAAAAAACCAAAAACAGACGAGATCCAACAGAGAGTGACAACAATCCTACCGACCTAAGCCAGCTCACACCCCACATGGAGTCTAGCTTCTCTTTTTGACACTGAAACAAAAACAACAAATCCTAGTGGAGTTCATTATGTCCAGATAGACTTCTTCTAGTCTTATACTTGTGCTCCCACCAAAATGCCTCCACTTCTCAGTAACTGTAGAACATAACAATGCATGATAGGAGGATGGATACAAAGATGCAGCTAAAGTTTGTAGTTGACAGAAAGCCGGCACCACTGCCGTCGGTGGAGATTCCGGTGCCTATGCCGGTGCCGGAGGGACCCAATCCTCCTCCTATGACACCAGTGCCTGTGTTTGTGCCCGTGCCAGTGGCACCAGTATTTGGAGTGAAGGTGCTGCCTGAGGTGGTGGTTGGGCCAGGTGGCGTTGTTGCGCCAGGGTTATTTGTGGTTAATGGGGTGTTGCTCGTGCCTGCAGCACTGGAAGCAGCAGTAAAAGGATATTTAAATTCATTGTTAGGTACATATAGATCTCTGAGTGCTTGAACAGAAATCCAAGAATGTAAGAAACAGAGGATGGTAGCTGATATCTATGCCATCCCACATCTACATTGTTAATTTACTTATTTCCTATTCTTTTTTGAGTTTATGAGCGTTAAATGCCTTGTCCCATTTGGTTTGGAACTAAAAAATGACATGATCTGGTTTTGAAATATTATCTCTAATTTAATTCTAGTTCAAATCCAGACTAACTAGTTTGGCTAAAAAAGGAGATCATCCCAACCCAAGCATTCCTGAATGTCTTCAGTTTTGTCAATAATAGAAGGAATTTGTTACACCTGATGCACAGAACTATCTAACAATTGAAACCACACCTCTTATCTTCTCTATCTTCTTTGATTTTTCATGATTTTCTAGAGTAGGACCCTTTCTCTCTCATCTCCAATTTAAAATGCTATACAAATTAGAAGAGTAAGAAAAAAAAATATGTAAATTTATTGTTACTGCAATTTCCGCTTTCTGAGAATCAGGGTTTATTTCAAATTTGACCATTAAAGAACACATTAGATGAACACGGGAATAAACTATTTATTTCTCTCTGTTCAAACACTAACCCCTAATGAAGCACTGGAAGGAGCAACAAAAGGGAACATAAGGTATTTTGAACTCATTTTAATATATAAATAGATTTATAAGATGGGCTAAAAAAATTTTCAAAGATATAAGTGTTCATTTGGCGAGAAAATAGCAAGCGTCAGAATGAGAGAACAAATTTGAATTTTACAGAAAGGAGAGGTTGACTATCCTGAAATACTTATCATTGTTCCACAACTTGAGACTGATTAGCTAGTTATTTGGGAATAAAGGATTTATTCTGCCCTAAAAGACAGTTACTAACTTGCATTGTCGATAGATACTAGGATGCTAGTAACCCCAAATGGTGAAGAAAGGGAAACCGAGTGCAATGACCATCACAAATTTTCAATTGCTTCAACAAATGAGAGGACACTTGAGATGCTATGCAACAACCAATAATTTCAAGAACACAACTAGGGCCACTTGGTGCATCAAAGAAGTGTGGGATCAGATTCCCATGAAAACCGGAGATTGTTATTGAAAAAAGTGGACATGGAATCAAAAACTCCACCAGATAAAGAAGTTCAATCCATTCTGATCAGAACAGAATTATTCCCTCTAAAGTTGACAAGAAATTAAAGGAACCACAGATTCAGAAAAACAACTTTTCTCTTAACAAATGAAATAAGGTATGTGAAAAAATAGATACTTAAAAAGAACGACCAAAAATTCCTTTTCGTTCAAGTTATTTCCATGCAAAGATATGAGAAGAGCTAAAGCTTTTACTCAATCTAAATGAACAGAAAATTGAAGTTTAAACTTAAAACCAAATGTATACCTTGGATTTGGAGGATATGTGCATCCATTTCCAGCTGCAAATAAAATTGGTTTAAGTGCTCCACACATTAGTGACAGCTATGTTTGTTGAAATGGGGAAATCAGGTTTTCGGTAAGAAACATACGACTGGGATCAGATTGTACAAGCATGGCAGTGCTTGAAAAGTCACAAGTCCCTTGGACTTGGCCTTTCCTTTGGTAGTAGCTGTTGGCAGCATAAGAGCAATGAGCATTCACAGTGTTGGGATTATAGCAAGGCCCATTTTGGATGATTGGAGTGCAGTCTGCTCCACCTCCACAAGCATAGTCCAGTGTCTTCTGCTGAGCAGGGTTGGGCTGATTTGGGTTGCAAACACACCAAGCAGCATCTTCCAAACAAGATGAAACCAAAAATTAAAAAAGTTGCAATTGATTTCAAATGATGGAAAAATCTGAGCTAAAGAATGAGTCAGACAGGGAGAAAGATCAAACAGAATAAAAATTTTAAAAGCATAAAAAGAAAGCTTTTACTTCTTAGTATACATGAAGAAAGTTACAATGAAACTAAACAAAACACAGAGAAGTTCAATTTAATCCAAATAATAGATGAATGTAGCTACCAAACAGAACAGAAATCCTCCCATTTCAATTGTTTTGCATCCTCTACCAAAAAAGAAACAAAAATTGTTTTGCATCTATTAAAGCATTAACTTCACCCTATGGATGAAGAAACTAAAAAGGTGGAAGAAAGGCTATTTAGGAACACTATTTCCAAACAATAAAGAGTGTAAGCAAGTGATTTTGGGCGATTTATATGCAGCCATACTTATATAAGCACAAAAAGTAGTATCAAAAGCTCTATGGTATGCAAAACCAAGAAAAAAACAAGTGAGGAATTAGGAATAACATGGGAAATAGATGGTAAGAGTAGGAAAGAGGCCAAATCTTCTCAAAAGAAAAGGGGAGAGTAGGACAAGGGCTACGGTTCCTGTACCCAAGCGATCATTAGAAGGGAAGCGAAGTGAAAAGAAAATAACAAAAAATAACAAAACAAGATAACCATAATACAGATGCTTCCAGCTCGAGGCAGAAGAAATAAAACCTTAAACACATCCATTTATCTCCAGCTTCATTCCTTTTAAAAAGAAGGCAAACGAAATGGAAAGGAAATAGATACAGAAAAGAAACAGCAAGTAGCCTGACAAGTTCTGTTGGAGCTTCAAATGAAAACCTCTAAACCCATAAACAAAAACAGAACCAAAATGAAACAACCTACCACTGGAAACATGACATACACGGAAATACACATCTTCAAAGCTTCCAAATACTAAGATGTAGGACTCACCTGAGCCACCAATCAAGCCCAGAAAGAGCGCTAGAAGCACAAAGGCAGCCATTTGAGGGCAAAGAACTGGTCGCCGAGCCTGTAAATGGTGGTTACCTCTTGCAGAGAGAGAGGTCTTGAGCTTTCTGGTTTGAGGGTCCTTTTCTGGCTGGTAACTGGTTCTTGAACTCTCTCACACCAACTTAATATAATTAGAATTTTTAAAATTTAATGACAGTTTTTATTGGCTAATGGAAGGTTGTGGATTTTTGAAAAAAATGAAAAGAAATGTGCTTGGGAAAAAATGTAATCTTTTGAGGTGCATAGGGCTGTCAGGTTCCGTACGCCTCCTTCGTATTTTCTTAGCAGAGAGCTGAAGCCATGTATGTGCTTGTGTGGCATGGAGACCGTTGGTCTAGGCCCACCTGGCAATGAGGTGGTTTGCTCTGAATTTAGGCCTTCAATTGGCTTCAGTAATCGCTTAAAATAATAGATATTTGTATAAATTAATATCATTTGGTTGTATGCAATTTACTCAAAGGATACAAGGGTCGTCTGGTTCCAAATTAAGATCAAGATCAAACTTGAAAAAAGACTAAAGTATAAAAAAATAATATGATTAAGAAAATCGTGTTTGATTACTAATCGGACTAGCGAATAGTTTAAATTTTTTCTGAATCATTTTACTCTTAGTTTCTATTTTAAATATCTCTCCATCCTCCGTTGACTCCGTCTTCTCCGACGAGGTACAGCGCGCCGGGCGAGCTCGAGCGGGGAGCTAACTGAGCAAGCTCGCACGGGTAGCTCGCGCGGCGAACTCGTTCGGAATGTATCGAGGGCATTTTAGTCATTTTTCATTTATAATTTAATTAAATTAGATAATGTTAATCTGATCAAATTTTTGTTGTTTGGATAATATACCAATCAGTGTGGGATGATCCTGAGCTTGATCCGGAAACAAACGATCCCTAAGGCTTCCTGAAATTATGACCTAATCATACAAATTCTAGACGACCATGAAGCTACTAAATCTATTAAATGATCTAATTTTTGCTTTTATTCTACTCTATTTTTAATATAATAATTTTTCAACGATGTAGGGGTTTATATGCAAAAAAAAAAAAGTTACTTCACGTTAAAAAAAATTTCACGAAATCATTTGATTTGTTACTTTTCACGAAATCATTTGCTTTCCTGGAGGTTGAATTGCTATGACTGTTCATCTGCAAATCGCGTTAAAAGGTAAGCAATTATTCAATGCACCAACGCAGCCTGTTAAGGTGGTCCACCCGTCCAAGTTGTATTGCCAAACTACGTAGGGATGAATCAAATTACTTTTTTCTTTTTTCGGAGAGATACTTCTCAATTTTTTGATAATAATAAAATAAATAAAACTTAAGTATATGAATTTTTATATATGACAAATAATATAATCACTGAGTCTATATTTAGGGTACATTTATTTTGTAAAATTTTAAAATTTTACAAAATTTAATGTTCTAAAATTTAATAGTATGTTGTTTTGTAAGATATATGAATTCAAATTTTTAAAATTTTTTTTATTTTATTGGACTTGAAAATTTTAAAATTATAAGTTTTATATATTATTTGACTATAGAGTTTAGCTCGTAATTTTACATGTAGAATTTTAAAGTTTAATCAATTTTTAAAAAAAGTATCTTTTATCTGTTAAAATTTAGTTTTATAAAATTTTATAATTTCTAAAATTTAAAAATTTAAGAATTTTAAAATCTCCAAAGATAAACACGTCCTAAGATATCAAATTACTTATTTTTTGTAAGTTGTCATTTTACTTTTACAAAAATAACTAAATTTATAAATTAGGATAAATATATCATTTTTCACTTTTTCAATCCAAAAAGTCAAAATTTATTCTTACTCTAATAATCTGTCTTACCGAAAACAATTTGGATCCGCTCAAACTTTATCTCGCATTATTCTCTTATCAAATGCGACATAAGCGCATTTTGGACTACAACAGAATTATGAAAAAAAGAGATCCTTAGTTAAAAAAATGAACAAAAAATAGATTCTTTGGTTTACACATATTTTGGCAATTTTCATTAAGGACATGCTTGTTTTTTAGTAATTAAAAATAATTTTTAAAAGTACCTAAAAATTCAAAATATTTAATACTTAAGATATTTTAGATATTAAAGATGTTGATGAAATTTGATTCATCACTGACTGATTTTAGTTCGAGATCCATTTATTTCGTTGATTTATAAAAAATAAAAAACGGTGAAAAAAAACTCTGGAAACCTCGGACTATGACCTGTGATATGTAAAAACGAAGGGATCATTTGTTTCTAGATAAAGGTTAGAATCATCCCGGACTGACCGATCTACTATCCAAAAACCAAAAATTTGACCTTACTAATATTATATAATTTAATTGAACTTTAAATGGGAAATAACTAAAATGCCCTCGGGCACCAGAGGCCAGCGCGAGCTCGTCACGTGAGCTCGCCCGTCCAACTCCTCGCGTTGCGCTCGCCCCGCCAGCACTGTTTGCCCTGTGCACTGCACACGAAAACCCTAAACCGCAACAAGAGTTGAGGGTAAAATGGTTCAGAAAAAATTTGAACTATTCGCTATCAGATCAGTAACCAAATACTAAAATTTTGATCCCATTATCTTTTTACATTTTAATTTTTCTTTTGACCTTGATCCGAAACCAAACGAGCTCAAGAGTTTAACAATAATTTTTTTACCTTAGCTACTCTGTTATTTATACATGGTCTGGCCTTTGGCCTGTTGATTTGATTGGAACTAAATCCCGACAACTACACCCCGTTTGTTTTGGGATCAGGATCAGGATTAGTTCGTTTCAGAATTATTTTTTTTCTTGTAAAATTAATATTTATTATTTTATATTATTATTAAATTAAATTATTATAAAAAATTAAATACTTTTTTGAAATTTAAATTATTGAAGTTTTAATTTTAATAAAAATATTAATTTATAAAAATAGTTCATTAATTTTGATTTTGACTTTGACCTTGACCTCCAATCAAACGGTCCCTGAACCCTAAACCTCAAATCAAATCCTTTCGGATCTAACTGATATGCTTGGGTTGAGTCCACTGACTTTCATATGCTTCGGTTACGTCAAACTCTACTCTGGATCTTGCTCGAATTGGTTTCGTTTGGCGCTACCGAGCTCAGTTTGCGCTTTACGAACCAAGCCCCACAATCCGCACCCCAACTCCTTGAACCGAGGGAGGTTATTCAACCCATCAACACAAGGTATTTTTATAATTAATTTTAAAATTTAATAATTAAGATATTTTAGATATAATTTAACTTTAAATTTTAATAATTAAAATAATTTAGATATTTAAGTTTTTTTTTAAAGAATAAAATTAATATTAATCTTTAAAAATTTGAGTATTTAATCGATAATTCACTTGGATATTTTAAAATTCGGAAAATTATAATCCATCAAGTCAAACAAAAAATTTGAAAAATCATGATTCTCGAATCACGCAGAAAATTTTTAGATTTTCACAATTCTGAAGTATTAAAAATTTTAAATTTTCGCTGCATTAATTTTTGCTTCTTGGAAACCTACCATTCTTTATAATATATGTTTTCTCTTGTATTTTTAAGGGATTTTTACATGTAAGCACCTGTTAAGAAATTGCAACACTACACAAAATACCCTTGACATTCAGATAATTACATACACCCCCCTGACAATTTGATCTCTTTATGGAAAAACCCGAGTTAATTACATACATCACTACACTTCATCTTTCCTACTTCATCGCGTTTGATTGTGAAAAAAATGAGATAACTTCATCTTTTCTGCTTTATCGCGTTTGATTGCAGAAAAGTAAGATAACTTCAGTTCTCTTACTTTATCAAGTTTGATTGCCACTGTGTTCCGAAAAAATGAAGTCGACTTTTCCAAAAATCTCTTTTTTTTTTTCAAAAAATAAAATTTGGATTAAACATAAATTCTCTTCTTTTAAAGGGAAAATTACCAAAAGTGGGAAGAAGTGGGGAGGGTATTAGTTGACCTAAAAATAATTTTTAAAAGTTAGAATATAATAGAAAATTTTCTTATTATCAACCTTGAATTAATTATAGAACATCAAGGGTAGACTTGAAGAAATGGAATCCACAGACCACCAGGGGTTGATATATAATCATGGCATTTCCTAGGGGTTTATGTGTAAAATTCCTAGTTTTGAATGGTACAGACTCCATAAGTGCAGAACAAAACTGTGCAATTTAGGCCAACATAAGATTACTGAATACGAGTATCTACAAAGACACCACTAACTACATATATGAGGCCCTTTTGGAGTACTCAATTTCCATTCTCAGTAGATCAATCCTGGGATTGTATCTAATACACACGCCAGCAGAATTTTATAAGCAACAAACTGATCCAAGATCATTAATCATAAGGGATTGAAGACAACCATGAGACCAAATCATCAGCTCATACTGCAACACACAAGTCTGCAATTGCATTCCTCCTGAAAACATCAATTTATTGAAAATAAGCATTAAAAACATGCTATCTCATAAAAGATATTCATGTGACGCCATAATGCACAAATCATTTTTATTAATAACTTATTCCTGTGAGTAAAATTTGGCAGCAAAATAAGTTTTGAATAAAGCAGTAGGGTTCGCTATCTCGATTTTATCCTGGGGTTGCTCAGAGAGCTTGCTAAATCAATTTTAACCTCCGGCATATTCAGTTGAGAAATGAGGAATCAAAAGATGCTTTATATAGGTCTAATAGCAAATGCAGACCAGAAGTTACCCAAAGAGGAGCAAAGCCATGAATGACGGCTAATGCCAAACAAACCTGACAAGTGTTGCCAAAATCAGTCCTCATCACTGTCAAAAACAACAGCCTTTCTGCGATAAACTGGTCTCCTCTGTGGAGAGTCAGCATCTGAGTCAATCTTTTTGCGCTTGCGACTGCTGCCTCCTGTTTCCCTCACCCTTCGCCGCAGCTCCTTCCAAAGATACAAATTTTTGTTTTCAGTATGACAGAAGATCTTTCACCACATAGCTCCATGCTCAATAAGATGCAAAAAATGACAAATAACAGAATCTAAGACAAACCTTGTGGTTATAGTATTCCTAGTTTATTAGCATTGCATCAATGGGCGTCTATCTATCTATATCTACAGTTAAGCGACAAAATGGAAGAGAGAATATAAGAAAAAAGAGAAAAAAAATGAGCAAATCAAGACAGCTAAAATTGTCTCTTTTCTATCAGGACAAAGCAAAAAAAAATAATAATAATAAAACAGAGAGATTCCAGCAGTTACAGGGCTGTAAATGGGAAAACACAAGCCAGACTAATATGAGTCCAAATCCGGATCTGATAATAATAGTATTCTTTCAGAAGGATCCCTGTTCAAATTTTAGTATTCAAATTCATTGTAAAGCAGGCTGGATGTTTATGAACCCAATCCAGATTTGGTTCCATTGACAGCTTAGAAAAGTAAACCCCTCTTACTTCTTCCATTACCTCCTCCAAAACAAAAGAAGTTAAAAGAATATAACATAGAAAAATTCCTTTTATGTGACATCATAATAATAGGATGTTAGCTGAAATTGTTGAAAATTTCTTATATTTGATGCTCCTGTACAAAACACAGGATGAAAGACTAGTACGATATTATGACATTATAAGGATGAATTGCCTCTAACGAATTCTAGATGGGATTTATCAAATAGCGGGCATTGTAAAAAAATTTATTATGTTTGACATGCTGGCACACAATGTGCAGGAGGGCAAACTAGTGTGATGTTATGACAGTATAACGATCGATTGGCCCTAACCAATTACAGACAATATTCCTTTCATATAACTTCTTGATAAGAGGATTTACTATTAGCTGGTACCTTCAAAAAATTGTTGTTTTGATGTCCCGACACAAAACGTGTGGGATTTAAGACTAAGATGATATTATGACATTAATGATTCAAGGGCCTTAACTGATTACACGTAATATTTCCGCTAAAAAAAAAAACTGATGATAGGTAATATTTTTTTTATACAATTATCTTCTTAATAATAGGAACATGTTTAACAACTTATCATGTTTGATATTCCTACACACAATGTAGGCGAGGAAAGACTACTGTGATAATGTGACATTGTAAGGATTGATTGACTCAAATCAACTATCGAAATATTGCTTTTATATGATTTCTTCTTAATAATAATAAGATTTACAATTAGCTTTTATATGATTTCTTCTTAATAATAATAAGATTTACAATTAGCAAGCATCGCCGAAAATTTATTACGTTTGACGTGTGGGAGGGAGGACTAGTAGGATCATATGCTTCATTGGTCTTAACTGATTATAGACTATTCATTTCATATGACTTCCATCTCACTAAACGGATTTACTACTAGCTTGCATCATCAAGAATTTATCGAGTTTGATGTTCCTGCACATAATGTGCGGAAGGAAAGACTAGTATGATACTATGACACTATAAGGATGGATTGGCCTAAACAATCATGGGCAATATTCCTTTTATAAACCTCCTTCTTAATAATTTGATTTACTATTAACTAGCATTATTGAAAATTTATAATTTTGATGTTCCCTCACATAATCTGCAGGAGGAAAGATTAGTAAGATTTTAAGATAGATTGGGTTGTGATCTGACAACAACGTCTAGTTTCATTGAACATGACACTTGGACTTGTTTTTTCATTATTACTTGCTATTCTAGAAGACATGAAAAAATGCAATAAAATTTAAGCAGGATCCTGTCAATAGATACTGCACCAACATAGCTTGAAATTGCAAATAAAAAAAGATCTGCTATTCTAGAATATTAAAAAATGTAAATGAAAACTGAAGCAGGATCCTGTCAATAGATACTGCACTATCATGTCTTAAAGATGCAAATAAAAAATTTTCTGCTATTCTAGAAGACTTGAAAATGCAAATGAAAAATTAAGATGGATCTTGTCCACTAGATACTATACTAACATAGCTCATCAATCCGACACTCAGGCAGAAGAATGACCAGAAGATGAAGAAAGGACAGGACTTGGATATGCTACCTCATCTTCCGATCCCGAGTTAGCACCTCCAGCATCTTCCTCTGCATCTTCTTCTTCATACTCATCTTCTTCCTCCAGCCCTCCTCTTTTATGTGCAGGAGACATCTCAATATCCTCGCCATCAGTTTCATACTCTGACTCCTCTCTCTCACTTTCAGAATATTCTTCTACTGGATGCCTTGATGGACGAGCAGGAGGCAAGGAAGACTTGCGAGGAACATTCTTATATGCCTGTGACTGATTATGAGAATAGGCTACAGGTTTTGGAGAGTAAGACCAGACCAAAGATCAAGGTTAAATGTATAAAATTCACATACCTTCTTTGCATTGATTATACGCCTCTCAGCTTGTGCCTCTACTTCCAAATCTTCCTCGAAGCGATTGCGAGCTGCAGCTCGACGAGAACTATAGTAGTCCTCAGGTTCATCATCCTGGGAAGTGGAAGGCCATTAAATTATTGAAGTATTGAACTAGTATTTTCTTGAAGCTCACAAATGCAGGATAAAGACCAATAAAAATTCAAAGTACATCAAGAAGCAGATTCTTTACAAACTCTTCCTTAAAAATGGAGTAATGAAATAATTTTGTGACACTTTATAAGCATAACTAGAAGAAAATGGAAAGTTGAGAAGATTTATGATACTGATGTTAGCGCAAAGAAATGACAACAATTTGACAACCATATGCCAAGCAATTTTACTGGAAAAATAATAGCAAGATGATACATAAGATAAAAATATATCATATCAGCAAGAGAAAAGAATAGCCAGCAAAAAGATATAAAGGTTGAACGCAACAACACTGCTTCAAGCCCATCAACAAAACTTTAGTATGCATAGTATTATGAGTTAAAGTTGAAAGCAACAATCTAATTTTCAGAGATAAGGGCACACACAGGCTAAGAGGAAATCTAAAAGAAAAGAAACAGATTAACATTTTTTAGTGAAACACATGAGATGCTCTTAAGGAGCAAAAATTTAAAAAGAAAAAAATTCAAGGAATTTGAGTGTTTTCCTTAATTCACAGAAACCAAAAGAATGATCCGTACTGCACTATTTTTTGTCCAATTATATGTGTAAGGCAATGACTCAATAACCAGTGAGTAGTAGAAAAAGTAAGACCTCTTCAAGTGCATCCTCCAAAAATCCTGGAGAAAGTTGCCGTCCTCTGTCAACAGGTGGCACATATTTGCGGCTAATTTTCTCCCGTTTACGATGAAGAAGTTCATTGGCTCTAATAGTTTGGCCTTCTGCCTGCACAGCAAACTTTTAGCATTAGACCCAAGAGTGGCCTTGAGGGAAAAGTTGGTTAAATTTTAGTACTTAATACCAAAAGAAGTCAGAAAAATAAAATATAAGAAAATAAAAATTCCCATAAGAACTTGGTCTATTTGTAACACAAATTCCAAGTTGCAAATCTAAGAGCAATTTAGGAGCTTGTGGTACAAGGGTGTACATCGAGGGATTTGTGGGTTAAGTTAAATAGAATGCAGGACATATACCTTTAGCCTACATTTATGAGGTACAGATTTGAAAAAAAAAAAAGAAAAGTCAATAAGTACACACAACAAGCACCTGTACTTGGCAAAACTTTAATAATCCTACTCTGTAAATTAAGCTTTTTCTTGATATAGAGCTGAAGGAGGAGGGATTCAGAGTTTAAGAAGATCTCTGACATTGAGTCACAAGAATTAGACTGGGTTATTAGGTAATAAACCTCCCAGTTGCAGTTGCTTTCAACAACATATTGACTAGAAGATGACTTCCTCATTCATTCAACAATTGAAATAACACATCAGGAACAAGTTTATCCTAATATTTCCAAGACCAGGAGAGAACACTGCTTTAATCTAGGAGATTGATTTCATCAGGAAAGAAGGGTTACAGATAAACAATATATTGAATACCCAATGCCACTAAGCACACAGCCAAAGTAATGCAATAAAATTGAAATCTCATTTACCTTCTCTTTTTCTTCCTTCTCCCTCTCCGGATCAATGTCAGTTGTGCAATTTTTCACCTTATAAACTTTTTTATGCCTCGAATCAACAAGAGCAGTCAATAGGCGATGAGACTTTGATGACAAAGAAGATGGCATAAACCTCATCTTCTGTTTAAGCTTTCCTTGAGATTGCAGAATACCCTAAACATTTGAATCAAATTGTAGATGATCATAATGTGCAAATAATCCTATAGTAGGGGAAGAAAACCATCACATTGACTATCTACCAATCATCAAAGGTGAACAACATTGTGGTATGAACCTTTCCATGTCTGAGAAAAAGATGGGTATTTTCATGATCAGCATCATTCACAGATATGTCAAGTACTTCATTCCCAATCAGCAACTGCCATGTTCCATCATCCCATTTCACAAAACGAGCATTGCTTTCAACCTGCAGAAAGGGAATGACAAGATTAAAGACACAAAATCACCAAAGGACTCAAGCACAACAGTGATCCTCTGATAAGGTAATAGTTCAAAAAAAATAGTAACATGAGCACAAAGGGATATAGCTACGAATAACAGTGCACAAGATATATCAAAGTCATAGTAATTGAGTTATAAATTGATAAAATTAGTCACTTAATTGCTACATAAGAAACGATTACGGTAATCAGCCATACATGAGATATGGTGGCATTGTGAATGACTAAAGTCTGCTAATTAAAGAGAGAAGCAGGGACATAAAGTGCAGACTGCTAAGCTACCATTTCAGAAAAGCAATGTGGAACATAACAAGATATCATTTTTAAATAAAGATGACTTCATTTGCTATTTGAATCAATAGAAATTGCTTGGGATAATTTGACACATTTTCTTACAGAGGTAGTGCCATCGGGATTCCTGACATGTCTCCAGCGTACAATGTTGTCCTCCAAACGTATACGTTTTCTAGTTCCAGATTCATCAGTGACAAAAACATCCTCTTCGACATATGTCTTTGGATCAAATGGCTTTGGGTCAATGCCCATGATGTTAGACACTTTGATCAAGTTCATCTGCAAGAAAGAATTTTCCCAGCCAAAGGTCACAGGTGATAAAGAACTTGAGAAGGAACACAAACAACATCCATAAATTGAGTCATTTACATCTTCTATCAATTTTTGTTATGGTGGGAAACTCAGCGCAGTTTAGAGTAATTTTTAGTCTAAAAATCACAGTTATTAGGATGAGGATGAAACCTGCAGTGGCAGACATGCAAGAACAGGCAATATCAAAAGGATACACAGACATACATTTTTCAATGGATTAAAGCACCAAGCAGATAAGAATTGCTACAGAAGTTTGGCTAAGCAATATGGAGTGTGAAAAGACGCTATCGCATATATGAGTGAAGAATGACAGGTTAGAGTATATAAGAAAGCAGAATGCACTTTGGTACAGGGTTTAACGTTTTTGTGTCACAATACAGTGGTAAGGAATCAGGTATAACAAACACTCACCTTTGTAGGCTGACCTGGAGGTGGGTGCAATGGAACCTCTATTTCAAGAGGTGGCCCAACCGGTTTTTCTTTCGGTTTCTGTTCAAGGTTTTCATCAGATTCATAGTGGGCATCTTCATCAGGTACAATATCTTCTGGTCTCAATTCCTTCTCGGAGTCACCTTTCTCCCCCATAGGCAATCTCTGACACAAGAATCAGTAGTGAATTACCATATAGTACAAAAAAAGTTGAGAGAGAAAACAATGCAATAAGTAATAGAGTTGTAAGGGACTAGCAACAAAGAAAGTAGAATTCCACCAAGCATGCAAGATTATGAGTTGGGCTCACATGAGAAACTTCTTCTGCTTCATTGCGAACAGCATAATCATCTGCTTCATCCTCATCAGAGTCCCCAAACACATCTCGAACAACCTCATGGTCTTTTTGCTCAATTGGTGAACTGGTGCAGATTTGGAAACTACTTAATCATGGTGGTGTAAATATTATACTAATTAAACAAAGAATGGACCAAAAGTGAAATATACAACACATGCAGGAGAACAACAAGTGAAATATAGAACTATATAGTAGACCTAGATTAATCTATCAGTTGAAGACAAATTTAGCTTCCTTTTGCGAGAGAATCACAACTGAGGCAAAAAAAAAAAAAAAATCATGTCAAAAGTTGTGGTCAAACATTACCTTTGCATTCTTGTTTGATCAACATTACCAGTATAATGGTTCTCATCAGATCCCTCTGATTCACTAGCAACCACATCCCTTCTCCTACTTGTTGCCACCCTTTGCCCATATCCTTCTTCTTCGCTTTCAGCAACTCTTTCTCCACTTTCAATCCTTTGATCACTGGCTTCTCTCTCAGGGGAACTTTGAATACCTTCCCCTTCACTATCTCCATGGTCAGGATCTACATCATGCACTTCAGCTTCACTTTCCACTTCTACTTCCCCTTGCCCCTCAATTTCACCATCACCCTCAAACTCACCCTCCCCTTCTCCTTCATCCTATATTAAAAATGAAAAATAAATCAAAAGCTATCGACAAAATATGCATTAGACCATATAATTTCTTTCCATAGGTTACATCATGAGGCATGGTGAAAAGAAACTGCAGGTCATACGAACAAGATTTATATGCTTCTGCATATTTTCATCACCGCTTCAAGAAAACTAAACATCAACTTGAACTGTGCAGACATAAGGTCTAAATATCATCCTACAGGAGGATATGTGTTATTCCTAACAAATTAATTCGATACTATCTTAGCCAATACTCTTGTTGCAAACCAAATGAAAGAAAAACCAGTAGCTGGTGAAATTGAGCCCAATAAGAAGTTCAACAAACCAGTTAGAACAAATGAACCTCAAACCTAAAGCTAAAAATAGAAGCATAAAGAGTCAAACTACCCTTATAATCATGATATATATTTAAGATTCTTCGAAAACAATCCTACCTAAAAAATTCACTCCTTTTGCACAAGTCACAAAACAAAGATGATAAACCCAAACATGAGAACCACAGGTTTACAAGATCAGCAGCTATTCAAAAGTAACCAGCCAAATCCTTGTTTACAATTAGATCCCCAAATAGCATTCAAATCGTCAAATTTTCATGAGAAAACATATCACATTTCAACAAAAACTCCCCGTAACCAAATTAGTCCTCATGGATCATGATGTCCAAAAAAGAAATGCCACAGAACTTCTTCACAAAAAAATGATTTGTATAGTTGTTCCGCAACTTCCCCTATAACAGAGGTTTGAAAAATGATCAATTTCAACGGAAAACATGAAGCCCGCATCAAACCCCAAACAAAGTTCAAGCAAATCACTGATTTTATCCTCAAAAAAGCCAAATTTATAATCAGAAACAGCGCAAACACAACATCAAATTCTGCAAAATTCCACCCCATTTTACAAACACCTTCTGTAAACTGAGGACTGAACCATCAATTTCCAAACAAAAAACACGAAGCTCACATCAAACACCCCCCAAAATTTCATATAAATCACCCTTTTCAGCGCCAACCCCGACCCCACCAAACAAAAAAAATGCCCAAATTGCCAAATTTTCAATCGGGAACAATGCAAACATACATCAAACGCCCCAAAATCCATCAGAGATTCACAAAAACGTCCAAAAAAAGCGAAAAAACCCGAAGGGACACCGAGTAATAGGCAACGTCATGCACGAATCGACATCCGTGAACCCCCAAATGTCACAAATTTCACCCATTCCACACCCTAAAAAGCCCTAAATCACCAAATTTTCGCCCAAAAAACTGTGGAAACAGAAATCATTCTACCCAATATTCCTCCCGCCCCTTAAACAATCATAAAACCGAAAAACAAAGAGGGAGATACCGAGTGATGGGCGTTGCGCTGGTGGTGGACAGCGGCATCGTGCTCGGAGTCGACCTCTTCCTCCTCCTCCTCATCCTCCTCCTCCTCCGACTGGTCGCCGAAGAGATTCTGCATCATCTGGTTCCTCGTCGCGTCCTCTGCATCGCGATCGCGCCCTCCCGCCATCCCCCCTTCCTTTCCTTCCTTTCTTCCTCCCGATCGAGCGATCTCGCCGAGGCGCTCCTTCTCCCCCTCCGAGCCTGGGATTTTGTTCCGTCTTCTCTCCTGGCGATACGCGTCACGCGTGCCTCGTTTCGTATCGCTTCTCGGAGCGGGTCTCTTCCCTGCTTACCCGAATCCGATAGTGAGTCTATGGATAATGAATCTTATCTTTGGGGTTTTTTTCAAATGACCCCCTATACTTTTTGTTAGTTGATATTTAAAGCAAATCCTAAGTTCAAGATTTTTATTTGGAAAAATTCTCTACAGCCCTGGAGAATTTCCCAATTTTTTGAAAATCTCTTCTGATTTTTCAAATTTTTAATACCTTATTGAAAATTTTTTAATTTACTAAAAAAATTCTAACTGATCATATGATCTCTATACTTTAATCACATGATCCTGTTGCATTGTTCATGTGTTTGTAATATTCATCTATATATATGTAGCAATATAATTTTTGTATTTAAGTAAATTATAATTAGAAAAAACAAATATGACTAAAATTAAGTAATTATGATCATTGCTATATCTGTTTAGGATTTTGATCATAACTATTTAATTCTAGTTATAAATGTTTGGTTTGGATTATACATGTAAAAAATATATTATATAAGTATAAGAATAAGTATTTAGTATTGTTGTAAGTACATCGACATGTGTTGTAAATAGATAGATTAAAATACATTGACATTAATTGATTGAGAATTGAAAAAACTAGAGAGAATTTTCAAAAAGATGAAAAATTTTCATGGGGGTTTAGGAAATTTTTCCTTTTTTATTTTGATGCAATTTCTGATTCTGGTTCTTTCAGTCCAATGCCTGATTTTTAGAAATTAGGATAATAGTTTTTCTTTTCCAATCATCAAAGGCCCGAAAAGATGAAACAAAAATAGTTAACTAAAAAATTCGGATAAGAAAATATAAGTTATATTTTGTTACATTTAACTCTATTTTCTAACTAATATGCAAAAAATTATTGAATAGACCACAAATATTCTAAGGAATTTTACAGATAATACTTGATAGGGGTCAATCTAATAAAATCGTCTCAAGAGCATGCCATCAAAGCTAAACCAAACCTAAGCCTGACAAGACTAGCTTAGGGGTCGTTTGGATCAATTCCAGGAAATTAAAGGAATTGGTCGAATTGGTAATTTCGATGTTTGAATATACTTTAAAGTAAAGTTAAGGAATTATCAATATCGTCAATTTCGTGAATTTCGGTGTTTGGATTGAAAATAAAAAACAATCTTTTTTAAATAAGTAAAATTACTCTTATTTTATTTATTTATATTTATTTTTTAAAAAATATAAATATTTAATAAATAAAGTAATAAAATATATTTTGATGGTTAAAATATATATAAATATTAAAAATATATTTATGTTAAATTTTTTTTTTAAATATTTATTCAATCAATAAAATATATTTTAAATTAGAAATTGATAATCCATAAGTATTATATTTAGAAAAATATTTAAAAAATTAATGAGTAGAGAAAAAAATTTTTGTGGTTTAAAATATAAATAATGTTAGGGTTGCATATTTATAATATTTGATAAGTTAAGAAAAAATAGAATAATTTTTTAAAAAAATATTCAATCAATAAAATATATTTTAAATTAAAAAAGTTAATTTATAGGTATTAAAAATTTATAAGAATGTGAAAAAAATAATGAGTAGATAAAAAAAAATTATATAATTTTATATATAAAAAATTGGGTGAAAATTTGAGTGAGAAATTCTTAATTTTAATTGAAAATTACTATTCCCATAGGTCTCACACAATTCCAACTGGAATTGTGAATTCCATTCAAGCTTATCCGGAATTCGAATCCGAAATTGGGAATTGTTGAAATTATTCCCAAATAGTATTAGTTATCCAAACATTCTAATTGAGGGAATTGGACCTCCGATTCTCTCAATTCAGCCAATTTGAACTTTTTGAAATTGATCCAAACATCCCCTTATTATTTTCCAACAAGTTGTCACCCTAACTTGGAAAACTTCATAGGTAGCAAAAAATTCTGCTTCTGGTATACAACAAAATGTCAAGGTTCCTTTACAAGCTACCACATTAACTCCATATTTAATGTCTAAGTCTCATTAATCCTAATGGCACATGCATTCAATACCCAAATCTCCATTATGGCTCAAAAATTTTATCATTAAATGCAGTAATATTTTTTGGGCTAAACCCACATGCTAACCATAATTATCAGAGGGACAAGAGGGAGAAAATGAAAGATCTCCCTACAGTCAAATCAAGGCTCACCAACTTTCATCACATTAGTTGTTGATGTCAGGTATAAAAACCCCATGAAATAATACGTAAAGGGTTGGATCCCCTAATTTTTACTCATATGCAATATATTTTTTTTCCATCAACTAACTTGATCATGAGAGAGATTTTGCTCAAGTCATCTCAGACTAGGACTTATTTTGTAGGTCTGAAACTGAGTCGCAATGGCTAGAGCTTGGACCTAATCCAAAACTGAAGTGTCACAAGTTTGTGTTTCATCATTGTTGCTAGAGGAAGGGTCTCACATTAGCTTCCATTATATCTCCCTGCTCCAAGCTTGGGGTCCTCTTAAGGGTTACAGCAAGTCAAGGAAGTAATCATCCAGGACAACATCACGATTGTAGCAAAATCACAATATGATATGCTGATGTTGCCCCTATCTCTATTGAGCATGGAGTAGCAAAACAAGCGGTTCCCTCTCATCTCACCACTCAATAGCCTATGCAACAAGAGGTCCCCGATCAGGGAAACTCCCTCTTCATTCCACCCTAATTCTATCACTAATAAGGAACTCAATGGTCTCTCTACTTAATTACCAACCCTTACCCAAATAATCCAAAATCAAAATAACTTTTCTATCATACTCCCAATTCCACAAAAACCCTTGATCATGCTCCTCCAATCTCAGCCTCAACCACCACAAGTATCTCCCTGACTACACAAAACTCTTTCAACATAACTCTCCAATACACTTCCTAATTGAAGCATACCAACTCTAGTTCCAAGCTACCACCTCTCTAGGATCCACTCAGTTAACCTACTTGCTCCCTTTTCTAGTGGGAAAAGTTCTACTCACCATGGGCACTCCGATAGCAAGGGGAATAACCTCTCCAAGCTTGCCTTAATAGCTTCAAATGTGAAGGCTCATAGATTAACAATAAACCTCCACATATCAATTTGGCATGATACTTGGGGGCCCATATTTCTTAAGTGATAACAAGTTAGTTCGACATACTTACTCCTACTGAGCTAAGCTAGCAAAAGATATAAGCACTCCAAAGAGATGAAAAGTGAAAGAGGTTGGTGTCATTTATGCTACTGAAGATGATGATAAAAAATTCTTCTTAGTGGGAGACTTGCAGGGAATGTCAGTTCCCATATGATGATGCATTGGTAATCAAGGTGATCATTGTCCATCATCAACTAGATTAGATCCTGGTCGACATGAGGAGCTGGGCAAATAAGTTGTGCAACTTAGCATACCACCATGCATGTTGGCAACGATATTTTGAAGCTGTTCATAGGTCCACTATTGGGATTCATGGGCCACTTGATTACCCCTCTAGGACCTGTGGGATTGATTTTAGTGGCTCAAAAGTTGTAAAGACCCTGGAGAGTGAGGTTAATATACAAAATAAAATGTGTTTTAATTTGAGTATGCTATTAGGTGTCATGTAACTATTGACTTCCAATAGGCATAAACTTCTATTTTTAATTACTCTGACAATTATTGAGAACCTTCTAAAGTAAAAAATCTAACTAATAAAATAGATACACAAAAAGAAAAGGAAGAAAATATTTGATTAATTTTAAGAAATGGTACATGACTTAAGTAAGTGTATTTCCTCACTTTATAACTAATTTCAACATGAAATTATAAAAAACATGAAAGAAATAAAGAAAAAAGAAAGGATGAAGAAGCGCTGATATGTGCTACTACTTTGCTCTCTTATGCTAGATCATATGGAGTCTGACTCGAGTGAATGCTTAGTTTGTAGCATTACCAATGACTTTATAGGGTTAGGTGTAGATTCGAAGTGTGGCTGATAGCTTTAGGCGTATTGATGATTAACTTCTTTGATTTAGTAGTATCACCAATTGCTTATGAAGTTGGGTGTAACCTTGAAGTGTGATCAATAGATTTGAATGTATTGGCAATTAATCTTTTTTATTTGGTAGTATCACCAACGAATTATATGGTTAGGTAAAGCTTTGAAGTGCAGTTGAGAGTTTTGAGTGTGTTGCCATTAACTTCTTTGATTTTGAAGTGGCATTACCTACAACTTATGGAGTTGAGTAAAGTCTTGGAGTGCCATCAGAGGCTCTTGTAGTACATTTAGTAGGACTCAATTTGATCAAGTTTAGTTCTATTTGAACTAGCTCTGGTTGGGGTCAAGATGAAAATATCACCTATTGTTCATACCCTTCGAGTATTGCTAAAGATTTAGTATATCCAGTGGGACTCAGTTTGATCGTGTCCAATTTCATTCAAACTAATTTGGGTCAAGTTCGAGTTAGGTTCAACATTCAAAACTCAATTTTATTTTGAGTCTGATTTAATTCAATTTGATATCCAAAATTTGATTAAATTACAATTTGCTAACTCCTTCTCGAAAGATGATGAGATGTTCTAGTTTTCTCTTCCTGGAACCTTTGGTGATTGTGTTCACACCATTACTTTATAGCATAAATTCAAAGGCCACTACCGTGAACTGACTACCATAGCTATGGAGGGAACATCAAATTAACCACAGAAATCATCTAAAATATCCATTCCAAAAATCATTATTGGTATTGATAGTGAATGATCAACTTACAATAATGAATTCAATTCACTAAGTTTGACATTGATTTTCAGAAGAACATTTATCAAATACTGATCATTGATTCTAGTTGGATTAACATTGATTTCAATTTGAGTCTACTTTGATTCAGTTCAATATTAAAACTAGACTTTGACTCTAACCTAATTCATCCAATGTAGATTAAGTTCGACCTTGCGATAAACTCTTATTAGGTTTGGGTTTGCATCTTAATGGATTTTGGTTCAAGTTTAGGCCAATTTAGGTTCAATTTAGTTTCGGTTCAGGCTCGACCTGATTTTGGTTTGACTTTTGGGTTTGATTTGACTTGTTTAATTTACAATTTGAACTTAATTTAACCCAATTAGGATTTAATTCGAGCTTAGTTTTATATAAATTTGGTTTGATTTGAACTTGACCTGGCTTTAAATTAACCCAACTTGAACTTGAGTAGGGTTGAGTCTGAGCTGATTTGGTTTGAATTAACTCAATTTGGATTTTTGGTCCAATTTAATTTGACTTTTTGGTCTAGTTTAATTTAATTAATTTTAGATCCATTTGGTGGTCCATCTAAGTCAATTTAGTGTTGCTTATTTGTTCTAGCTGAGTCCAATATGATTGAATCACCTTATATTAATCAATTTGATTTGGGAGCTCTTGTGCTATTATAATAATTTTATGGGAGGTTGGTTAGGATGAGTGAGCTCGAGGACTGGCTTAGATGAGTGAGCCTGAGGGCTAACTTGGTTCACAAGCTTGAAAACTAGCTTAGAGGTGTAAGCCCGAAGGTTGGCTAAATGCAAGCTCAAAGGCTGGCTGAGTAAAAACTCAAAGACTAGTTGAGTACAAGTCCGAAGATTAGATGAATGTGAGTACAAAGGCTAGTTTGGATGCAAGCCCGAATGCTGGTTGTATGTGAGCTTCAAAGCTAGTTGAGTACCAACTCAAAGGTTGGCTGAATGCGAGCCCGAATGTTAGCTTTGGATGCAAGCTTAAATGTTGGTCGGATGTGAGCCTAAAGGTTGGCCGAGTGCAAGCCCGAAGATTAGTTAAATGTGAGCTGAAGGTTGGCTTAGATACAAGCCTAAAGGCTGCTTGGATGCGAGACCAAAAGCTGGTTGAGTGCGAGACCAAGGACTGACTGAATGCGAGCCTAAAGATAGGCTTAGATGCGAGCCTAAAAGCTAGCTGAATGCGAGCCTAAAAGCTGACTTTTATGTGAGCCTGAATGCTAACTAAGTGCGAGCCTGAATGTTGGCTTAGTTTCGAAAGGCTTGAGGGTTGGCCTAAGTTTAGCAAACTTGAAGGGTGGCCTAAATATGTAAAGCTACAGGTGACCACATTGGTAATAGATGCCCATTGATGCACAAAGTTGAGGGTGGTCACAGTGATGATGGAGCTCATTGATACTCAAAGGACCACGAATGGTCATAGTGTTGATGAAGTTTCATTGATGTGCCAAAGACCATGGGTGGCCACAATGGTGATGTCATGAAAATCGATGGAAGAGCGCTTCTCCCTTTTTTTAGCCAACAACTTCCTTTTTTAATTTTATTTTTCTTCTCTATTTCTTTTCTTCTTCTTCCTCAGGCTCATGCCCTCCTCTTCAAAACCCTACTGGGTCATGGGCCATTCCTCTTGAAATCTTGGCCAAATCCGGCTGTGGCCAGTGACAGGAGGCATTAGAGGCAACGACATAAGATGGTTGAGGCAACAAGTAGTGGAGTCGATAGTATTTAGGGAGGTAGTTGCGGCCATGGGGAGCATGGGCAGGGCTAGGATGATTGCGACAGAGAGCTGTGAACTGAGATGGTTGTGGTCGAGGCTAGATCGACCGCAGTGGAGGGCTACAACAGTTTAGCTTGGGTGTACCCTATAGCACCAGTGTGGGTCGGGAGGCTGATCAACGAGCTGGGCTAGCAAGCAACGTGGACCAGTGGAGGGCTAAAGCTAGGAGAGGACATCCGCAAACTAGGCTAGACCGATCGCAGTTAAGGGTTATTGTGGTTCATGCCAAATGACAGGCTGCAATGCTAGCATGGGCTAGGCGAGTTGGGAGACCGAGCAGCGAGCTAGGCCAGTGAGCAGCATAGGCCGACGGAGGGCTAAATCCAGGTTGGTCACGAGCGCAAGCAGTGGGCCTTAGGCCCTCAAGGCTAGGTTCCAATAATGGGCCAGGTCAACAATTTGGGCAAGATTCATGGGTGCCGAGAGCAGGATGGCGCAACATCAACATTAGAAGGCCGAAGACCTCACAGGGAAAAGAAGAACAATATGGTATAGAGAAGAAGAGAAGAACAAGAAAAAAAAGGAAAGAGAAAGATGAGAAAGTACCTTTTTTGTAGTTTTTGTTTTATCCTCGATCTCCTCTCTTCGATTAGCTTCTTGATCCTCTCACTATCTATTCTATCTTTGCAGGTTTTCCATCAATTTATAGGCTCAAAAGATTCAAAATCAAATTTCTGATCGGATCGATTTTGGAATATTTATGGGATTGTAATATCTTGATTGGATTAAATTTCCATCTTGTGTATTAATATGTAATCCCTTGGATTGAGATTTATTTCTTTGATGAAAAACTCATATCTTGTACCATTTCTGCATAATGACTTTCAATAGAATATTTGCAAATTTTTTGAAAAATTTGGACCAAAGATATAACTTTGTAAATTTAAGGTCTTTTAGTAAAAAGAATCTATTTATGAAATTTTTGAAACTTTCAAGGTCTTTTTTGTAAAAAAATTTCTGACAAGGAGCCTATTTGTAAAATTTAATTGACCCGGGGACCCAGCTATAATTTTTATTGAATCATAGTTTATTTTGTAAAAAGTAACAGTAAGGACTTCATAAAATTTAGAGCCCTAGGGGCTAATCCACAAATTTCTATGTTTTTGAATATATTTGTAAACTCCAAAATTCAAGGTCCCATATATAAATCGAGAATTTTGATTTAGCCTAAATCTTATTTTTGTCTCTGATTGAAACTTGAGTCCAATCCAACTTAAGGTTCCATGTATAAATTTGGCTCATCATGAGTTAGACTCAAAGTAAGAGTAGGGATACAAGTCTACTTAAATAGGCCCCATCAACGTGTCTACCACTATCAAGCAAGGGAAGAAGAATGCAATAATGTTGATTGAGTTCATGGTGATTATGGGTCCAACCCTACACCTTTTGGGGGTAGTTATCTCCATTTTTTATCTCTTAATAAGGTCCTTTTCCCCCTCAAAACTAGAGAAGCTTGGAGGCGTAGAAGGTCAAGATCCATCTTGCACAAAGGGCAAGGAGCCAATTGTTGAAGACAAGATGGGGAAAATCAGGTAACCCTAGTGGAAGGTCTAATGACAATCAACCTTGACAAGCATTGCAAAAAACTCTCAAAATTGGCACGAAGATGTTTGAACTCCTTTGAAGGAGTTGATTTGCTTCTTAAAGGACAACTAGGATGTCTTGTGTGGGCTCAAAGGTCCCATTTGATAGTGGACTAGGATTAGAACTAGCTTAGGCTTAATCGGATTAGCATTCAAATACAAAAGATATAGTCAGACTAAGAATTTAGTTATTTTTTACTAAAAATTTAAATTAATCATTATAATTTGCTAAAAAACATTAAATTATTATAAAAAATTAGTTAGTTTTGTCAATTTTAAATTATTATAGGGCTAATTTTAGTAAAAAAAAATTAGTCTTGAAGTGGTGCCCACTAATCTGACTAGTAACCAAATGCCAAAAAGATAATCCGACTATATCTACCCTAATAGTCCTAGTCCTAGTATTAGTCTCAAACCAAATGCACCCAGAATGATTTGCATGACATCAATCCTCAAGTTGCTAAATATAAGCTAAATGTCCTACTAGAGGAGCAGCCTGTAAAACCAAATTGGCAATCGCTAGTTGCCGAAGAGGTACATAAATTACTTAATGTTTGGAACGTGTAGGATCCTGAATGATTGGCCAATGTGTTTATGGTGAGAAAGGATAACAACAAATGGCGTGTATTCATTAACTTCACAAATTTAAATCAAGCATGCCCTAAAAACATCTACCTCTTGTCCAAGATAGACTAACCAGTTAACTTAACCATTGGCCACCAACTATTAAGCTTTCTTAACACCTTCTCAAGGTACCATTAAATCTATATGAATCCAGAGGATGAAGAAAAGACAATATTCATCACCCACTTTATGACCTATTGCTACATGGCCATGTTGTTTGGATTCACCAGTTGGGTAGAAATATGGAGATCTACATCGATAATATGCTAGTGAAAAGCCTACAAGCAAAGGAGTACCTCACAATCTCGATGAGACCTTCAACACACCCAGACACTTCCAAATCAAACTCAACCCTAAGAAGTGTATTTTCAGAGTGAAATCTAATAAATTCATTGGCTTTATGGCTTCAAAATAAACCTTGAGAAGATCAAAGTCATCTAATCCATGAAGTTGCTGACCTCTGTCAAGGGAGTTCAATGCCTCACTAATTGGATTGTTGTTTTCTCCCACTTCTCATTATAGGATAAAAATGTCACTCTTTCTTCAAGGCTCTCAAGAAGGACTTCTACTGGGACAAGGAGTGCGTCAAGGCTTTCTGAGAGTTGAAGAAGTATCTCTCTTTGTCTCCCCTCCTTCTTAAGCCTACTTTGGGGGAGACTCTCTACCTATATGCAACTGCATCTCAAAAATGGTAAGTTTCATATTTTTTTAGCAATCAAAATAATTTACAATTTCATGTTTATTATGTGAGACATGACTTGGAGGGTGCCAAAGTGTGATACACAGTTGAAAATCTCACCTATGTAGTAGTCCTCACCTCCATAAAATCTTGATCATACTTTCAAGCCCACAACATTATGGTCATGACTAATCAATCATTGCAATAAGCCCTTTAGAAGTCACAAACATCAAACTGACTACTCAAATGGATAGTGGAACTTAGCTAGTTTGATATCTATTATCAACTTCGCACGACTATTAAAGCTTAGGCCCTAGCAAATTTTGTCAGTGAGGTCTTTAAGGTACAACCGATTAGCCCGACTATGGTGGAATGGTGGATCCTGAAAGTTGATTGGTCAACATATGACAAAGGCAATAGGGTCAGTATTATGCTTGAATGTCTTGACAAGGAAGCTTTAGAGCATTACACCGAGCTCAACTTTCTTGCCTTGAACAATATAATAGAATATGAAACCTTGCTTTTGGGTCTACGAGTTATCGACATGGCAGGATTCTGACACCTTAGGGTGTGAAACAACTCCCAATTAGTAGTAAACTAAATGTTAGGGGAGTTTAAGTCCAAGTATCCTACACTAGCCAACACTTGTAGAATGTTATGACCTTACTAAAACAATTTAAAGCAATTAAATTTGCACACATTCCTAGGGAGCAAAATATAAAGCCTGATGCATTGACAAGATTTGTTATTACCTTAGAACTGAATCTTCACCACCTACTGCACACAAAAATGATGGAATAGCCAATAATCCACAAGCTCGTAGTTAAAATTCACATAATAAACAAAGAGTTGAGTTGGATGGGGCATTGCCAAGACAGCCAACAAGTATAGAACCAAACTCCCAGCTTTGTTCTATTGGAGGGACATAAGCTCTACAAGAGGTTCTTGTCGTGACTCCTAATTAGATGTTTGGGCCCTCCTGACATAGATTATGCTTTGAGGGAAATGCATGAAGGGATCAACAAACATCATCAAAAGGGGTGCACCTTGGCTTATAAGCTATTGTGATAAGGATATTATTAGCCCACCATGCATGAAGAGGCTTAGGCATGATCTGATGATGTGAGCAATGGCCACTACATGCCTCTCTGATTCATCAACTCACTATTTAGTTGAAACAACAACTCATCCCCTAGCCATTTGAAATAGAGGATGGGCCTCTTGGGGTCCTTCTTTTTGGTTTAGGGCAGAAGAAGTTCTTGGTTATAGCTATTTGTTAGTTTACCAATTGGTTTGAGGCTAGCTACTATCTTTAAACATAAGACCCAATATTTTTTAGAGGCAAATCATGTGTAGATTTGGCCTCCACCACTCTCTTGTGACAAACAAGGATAAGAAGTTTGATAGTGCCAAGTTTATATCATTTTGCACTGACCTCCACATCTAGTAGAGGTTCACATTAATGACACACCTACACTCCAATAGTATTGTTGATGTCATGAATCAAACCATCCTCCATGGTCTAAAGAAGAGGCTAGAGGAGCTTGATGGGTCATAATTTGATCATCTACTAAATGTGCTTTGGGTATATAGAACGATGTTGCGAGCACCCACAAGAGAGAGCCCCTTTCGACTAGCTTCTGGTTTTGAACGTGTCATCTCATTGGAGATCAGCATGTCATTCATGAGAATTGACAACTACAGTGTTGACCAAAATAAGGAGATGTTGAGAGCATAAAGAGACCTCCTCCCAGAGTTAATAGACTAGGCCCAATTTAGGATAATTGCCTATCAATAAATTAGTAGCTCGCTACTACTGATCCAAGGTTAGGGAAAGGAGATTCCATAATGGTAATCTATGCTGAGAAAGATAGAGTTGGACACAAGTCAGTGTGAAAATTGGCTACCAATTGGGAAGACCTATTTAGAATTATAAAGATTTGTGGAGTTGGATCCTTAGTCTTACTTAACTGAATGAAATCTTACTTTCAAGGACATGACATGTAGACAATTTGAAGAAGTTCTACTAATAAAGCAGCTTTTCTTTAGCATTGGTTATGCACCAACAATAGCCCTAGCCTTGCCTAGGAATACACCCTAGCTTTGTCTAAGCAAAAGCTCTAGCCTTGCCTAGCATAAGCCCTAGCCTTTTCTAGGCACAAGCCCTAGCTCTACTTAGGCCATAAGGCTTCAGTTCAGCAATATGTTATCTGTTAAGGCAAGTTGGGGCCAATATTCTTATATCTTCAACTCAACTAAGTATCCTCTCTTAAGGCCAATACACTTAAAGAGGGCAATTAGAAAAGCTTACCAGGCCATGATAATGTCCATCGGTTCTAGTGGTGGATATATCAAGGTCTTATTAGCGAGATGCAGGTTGGAATCCTTAGGGTCCCTTTGTTCTAACTCATCATCCTTTATTTCAACTCATAGGTCCCTTCCTTCCTCTCTCCATTCATGTTTGATAGTGGAATTGGAGAAGTGATCATCCTTATTAGGGTCCCCATTGGTGAGAGGCTTGAATGATGCCTATGAAGGAATCAAACCCTTTTTAAAGGGAAAACAAGGCCTCAAAGTCCAAAGAGTCACATGCATATGACACCATTTGTAAAGTGACTATCGCTTCCTTAGTGGGATATATGGCACATAGTGATTGTCTCAAAGTCAAAGAGACAAAAAGGAATATGCAAACTCCCCCACGAAGCATTTATAACTCCCCTTAACATGCAGTGCATGGAGACTACTCTAAAAATGAAAGGGTAAGAAAAAGATGTGAGGGCTTCTCTACTTCCCCATGAGGCATTAATAAATTCCCATTGAGACAGCAACTAATAATGCATGTTGACCATCGATTTAAAATCCTATCCACTTGTATTAAGAGGAACTAGTGATAGAAGGAACTGGTAGTCACTATGTTAGCATGCCTCCATGGCTCCATTTCTTTGTGCCTTGCCATGGAAGCCCATCTCTCTGTGGCAATAGGTCTCCATGCCCCACCACTTCATGTTTTACCATAGCACCAACTTGGTAGGCAACCTCAACCCTGCCACTTCATTAGCTAGGAGACTTTTGTCACCTTGCTAAATCATTATATTGGTTTGTCCCTTACAAATACCTGCCTCTTTGGTTCTTTAAAGCCTAGCTTTAAAACAATCCGATTAGGAAAACTCTATGGTTAGAACCCTTACATGATTTCACAACTTTTAAGAACTTATTTGCAAAGGTACCTATAGGATTAATTTCAGTGACTTGGAGTATGGAGATTCCGAGGAGCCATGTCAATGCACAAATCAAAATGTGTTTTTATTTGAAATACACAATTAGACATTGTGGGAGTATTAACTTCTAACAAGCATAAGTCTTTATTGAAAATTACCCCGATAATTATTAGGAACCTCCTAAAACAAGCAATCTATCTAATAAAATAGAAACACAAAAGAAAAGAAAAAACATCATTTGATTAATTTGAGAGATGATATATGGATTAAATAAGGACATGTCCTTACTTTATAATAAATTTTAGCATAAAATTATAGAAAACATGAGTATAATAAAAGAGCAGAAAAAATAAGAGGTGAGAAATGGGCTTTGATGTATGTGTTTGATGTGATTTTTGCTACAATCAAATTTGATTAGGATATAAATCAAATTGAGACTTGTATATTACTAAATTATGGCTCAAGTGTGGGTTTCAGTTGAATTTAAAATGTGATCAAATTTAATCAAAAATTGAGCTCAATTTGGACATGAATTTCTAAGAAATTCATGTTCAAACGAAAGTGGCTAAGTGAGCTAGATATGTGGATCAGAATTAAGCCCAAAATTCATCTAAAATCTAGACTAACATAACAAAATATAAAAATTTTATAAATAGGTCCTTGGATTGGATAAATCTTTATGAATGGGTCCTTGGTCGGATTTTTGTTATAAATAGGTCCCTAGGGTAAAAATTTTATGAAAAAGTCCAATAAAATTCTAAAATTATAATCGATCTTGTAAAATTTAGAGTTTGCAAATAAACCCCTCAAGAGATTGATAATTGTAACTTGATCCTCATGAAATATAGGATTTATGAATAAATCCCTCAAAAATTTCTTATTTACAAATAAACTCCTAGAATTTCAACTTTTCATAAATAAGTCATTCGAAAATTTTTTATTTGCGGATAAGTCCAAATTTTATTTAAAAAGAACCTTGAAAGTTTAAAAAATTTATAAATAAGTCTTTTTATAAAAAGCTTCCTTAAAAATCATAAAATTATAATTTAGTCCAATTTTTGAGAAAAATTATAAATAACCCCTAAAATTTTTTAATTTTGCAAATAATATAATTTCAATTATAATTTGAAATTTGAACAAGGATCTGATCTACAATTCAAACATCTAAACTAAGGATCTTATCCTCATCCAAACCAAAGTATCCACATCCATAACAAGTCTCATCCATAACCAAATAAATAAATAATCAATTCAAATTTTGAAAGGAGAATCCAATCGTTTCAATGATTTGAATCATGATTTTGTTATCTTCTTAATTCCTACATAAGCCTCATAACCCTGAAAAAAAGTAGAAGAGATTAGCCTTCAGAGCAAACTAAAAGAAATGTTGAAGATTGCACAAGGCGAGAAAGGAAGAAAATTCAAGTCACAAAAAACAAGAAAAGGTAATCTAATCTTACCTTGTGTTCGATTTTTGTTGCTTCCTACGTTTCTTTGCTCTCTTCCCCTTTCATGTTGCAACTATCTCCATTAACCAATGATGGTTCCTCCTCCTTCCACCAAGGTTGTTGGTGCTCTCTTCCAAGTCACCATGGCCGTGTCCCACCGATGAATTCCCTCTTGTGTGCACACCCTAGTCCATGATAGAATCAAGTCTGGCCACATTACACCAACCTGAGCCACCGGGAGCCATCCACTGTCTTGCCAAACCCATGCACCTACACTAATGTTGTCGCCACCAAATTGACTTGTGCCTCCTCCACACCTCTGTCTCCAATGCAGCCGAACCCTCCTCCCAAGCCACTTACCTTGCAGCCCGTCTAGACCCATCCCTCCTCCCATCATCAACCACCCTGGCCAGCTTACTGCTCTGTGCCACCGCCAGAGAAGTCCCACCGTCGGAGCTCCCATCACTAACCTTATTTGTGTGTCGCGAAGGCCACCCCAACCATGTGCTCCCTAGCTGGAGCTGTTCGTAGGCCGCACCATCGCTTGCATGTCTGTTGCCCTAGCCACCTCTAGGTGGCTTTCACCGCATCCGCCGTCATTTGCACATAGATCTGGCCAAGTTCTGGCCAAATCCAGGTCAGATTTGAGATCCTGGCAAAGACCCAAGGAAGAAAAGGCACAAGAAAAAGGGATGGGAGAAAAGAAGAGGAAGGAAGGAGAGAAAAGAAAAGGAGAGGGGCCTTACGGTCAGAGTTCTCATCTCGATTTTTATTCATCACTATCGCGGTCCGCCATGATCCCTAGTAAGTCAAATGTAACTTTACCAACACCTCTATGGCCACCCGTAGTTTCTTAAAGATGGTGAATTCTCAACATCGCTGTGACAACCTATGGCCCCTCGAAGATGGTAAATTCTCAATACTGCTATGACCACCCATGACCTCTTGAAGATGGCAAACCTTTAACACTGTTGTGGCCACTCAAAGATGGTGAATCCTCGATATTGCTACAGCCACTCGCAATCCTCTCCTCGAAAATGGTGAATTCTCATCGCATTAAGCCAGTCCTCAAGCTTGTATGTAGTTAGTTATTTGACTAGTACTCAGTTAACCTTTGGGCTCACACTTAACCGGCATTTGAGCTCACACTTTAGCCAGTCTTCAGATACACATCTAAGCTAGTCTTCGAGCTCTCACTTAGCTAGCCTTCAGGCTCGTACTAAGCTAGTCTTTGAGTTCAAACTCAATTAGCCTTCAAGTTCTCACTCAGCCAACCTTTGGGCTTGCACTTAGCCAGTCTTCAGGCTTACACTTAGCCATCCTTTAAACTCTCACCTCAGCTAGCCTTCGGGCTTGCACTTATCCAGTCCTTTAGCTTGTGCATCAGCCAGCCTTTGAACTTGCATTTAGTCAGTCTTCGGGCTCACACCTTAACTAACCCTCAGACTCGCACTCAGCTAGCCTTTGGACTCACATCTTAGCTAGCCTTGGGCTCGCACTTAGTCAGCCTTTAGGCTCATATCTAGCTAGCCTTTGGGTTCACATTCAGTCAGTCTTCATGCTCACACTTAGTTAGCCTTCAAACTTGCACTCCACCTACCTTTGGGCTCGCATTCATGTAAGTCTTCAGGCTCATGCTTAGCTAGCTTTTGGGATTGCACTCAGCCAACTTTCGGGCTCACACTCAGCTAGCCTTTGAGCTTGCACTTAGCCAACCTTTGGTCTTGCATCCAAGCCAACATTTTGGCTCGCATCTAGTCAACCTTTGAGCTTGCACCTCAGCTAGCCTTTAGGCTCGCACCCAAGATAGCTTTGAGGGTCACATTTAACCAGCCTTCGAGTTTGCATCTAAGCTAGTTTCAGACTCACACCTAGTTAGCCCTCAGGCTTGCACCTCTAAGCCAGCTTTCGGGCTCATGAGCTAAATCAATCCTTGGGTTCACACATTTAAGGTTGGACCATGAGTCTGTCTAAAATTATCATAAACAATCAAGGACCATCAAATCAAATTGATTAATATAAAGTAACCCAATCACATTGAAATTAAACTTAGCCAAAATAAATAGATAAAGGCTAAGTTGACTTAAATGGACCTAAATTGATCAAACAAATGGACTAAAACCCAAATCAAGTTGGACTAAAACTCAAATTGAGTTAACATAAACTCAAACTTAACCCTAACTAGACTTGAGATAGATTAATTTAAAGTTAGGTTGAGATCAAATCATATCCAATCTAGATTGAACTAAGCTCAAATCAAATCCTAATTGGTTTAAATCAAGTCCAAACTAAAAGGACAAACTCAAAGTCAAATTAGAACCAAACCAAACCGAGCTTGAACCAAAACCAAGTGAACTAAATTGCCTTGAACTTGAACTGAAATCTATCAAGATGCAAACTATAACTCGATAAAGGTCCAACACAACACAAAATATAATTTGAATCGACATAGCTAATAATTTCAACCTCTTGAATTATGTTTTTGTTAAAATAAGAAGGCTAGATCCGGCCAAATTCTGTTAGATCCTACCAAATGCCCAAGGAACTAAGCTCTAGCTTGGTAAGGTTTCAAAACGAAGAGGGGAGCCGATCGAGGAGAAGGTGAAGTGAAGAAAAAAAAGAAAAAAAGTAGTTAGTAAAAAAAAAATTTGGCCAGCAAAAAAAAAGGAGAAGGGCCTTTTCGTCTCAATTTTTGTCATTAATTACCACATTTATCTATGATCCTTTGCACGACCAACAAATTTCATTATCACTATAACCACTCGTAATTTATTGTGTATTAATGGACATCTATCAGCACCGTAGTTATCCATGACTTTGCAAACTAAGTCAACCTTCGAGTTTACATTCAAATCAATTTTCGGACCCATTAAAATTAAGTTAGCCTTCAAACTCATTGAAACTATAGGTTAACTTTTGAACCCACCAAAACTAGACTAGTCTACAGCTTTACTGTAATTATATGTCAGTATTTGGGTATGTTGCAACTATAGGGTAGTTTTTGGGCTTGTTGCAACTATAGGTCAATTTTCGAGTCCATCACAACTATAGACTAACATTTAGGTCTGTCAAAACTAAGCCAATCTTTGAGCCTGCCATAGCTATAGGCCAGCCTTCGGATTTGCCGAAACTCAATAGACCAGCCTTCATGCTCATCAGAATTAGGCCAGTCTTCGATCTCACTTAAACTATAGATTAGCTTTTGAACCATCAAAACTAAGTCAGTTTTTGGACCTGCCACAACTATGAGTCAACCTAAGGCCCGTTGCAACTATAGGTCAACTTTCAAACCCGCTAAAACCAGGTCAATCTTTAGGTATGCCGCAACTATAGGACAACCTTCGAGCCTTCTGTAACTATAGGCCAGTCTTTGGACCTACTGCAACTAGGCCCACCTTCAAGTCAACCGAAAATAGGCCAATCTTTGGGTCCATCAAAATTATAGGCCAAACTTTGGGTCCATTATTACTAAAAGTCAGTCTTCAAGTCTACCGAAACTAGGCTAGCTTTCAAGTTTGTCGAAACTATATGCCAGCCTTTAGGCATGTCGTAATTATAGGCTAGCCTTCGGACCTGTCATAAGTATAAGCAAACTTTTAGGCTAGCCTTCGAGTCTGCCGAAACTATATGTCAGTCTTTTGGTCCGCTAAAACTAGGCTAGCATTTAGGCCTGCCGAAATAATAGGCTTGCCTTCAAGACAGCCGCAACTATAGATCAATCTTTGGTCCTGTCAAAACTAGGCTAGTCTTTGGGCCTAGTAAAACTATAGAGCAACCTTTAAGCCCACTATAACTATAGGTCAGCCTTGAGACCCGTCAAAACTAGGTTATCTTTTGGGCCCACTGCGACTATAGGGCAACTTTCGGGTCTGCTACAACTATAGGTTAGCCTTCAGGTTTGCCAAAACTATGCCAGCCTTCGTGTTCACCGAAATCAGGCCAATTTTCGAGCCAGCCAAATCAAATCCCCGCTCGCACCTCCAAGTCAACCTTGGGCTCTTACACCTAATATTGTCTACAAGCTTGCCAAAGCTATCAAAATAACCTAAGAATTCTTGAATCAAATTGGTTAACATAAAGTAACTCAATCACATTAGACTCAGTAAAAACAAATGAAAAAAATTAAATTGACTTATATAAACTACCAAATAGACCTAAATTGATCAAATAGATGGGTAAAACTCAAATTAAAGAGGACCCATAATCCAAATTGAGTTAATCTAAATTGAATTAGCTTATATCTAAGTCTAATTAGGTTTAAATTGGGTTAATATGAAATCAAGTTAAGTTCAAATCAAACCCAATTTGGATCAAACTAAACTCAAAATCAAATCCTAATTGGGTTAAATCAAGTTTAAACTAAAAACTGAGTGGGTCAAATCAAACTCAAACTAAAATCAAACTGAATCTAAATCACCTTGAACCTGAACCAGAGTCTATTAAGATGCAAATTTGAACCCAATAAGAGTTCAACACAAGGCCAAACTTAATCCAAATTGAATAAATCAAACTCGAGCCAAAATCAAGCTCTAAATATTGAACAGAATCAAATTAATCAGTATTTCCCCAACTAGAGTCAATGATCAATATTTAATAAATGTTCTTCTAAAAATCAATGCCAAGTTTGGTGGATTGAATGTGTTATTATAAATTGAATATTCATCATTAATACTAACAATGATTTTGGAAATGGATATTTCACACGATTTTCCTAGTTAACTTGATGGCTACAGTAGTTAGTTCACGGTAGTGGCTTCTAATTTAATATTGTATGAACCCAATCACTGAAAGTTTTGAGAAGAGAAAATCAAAATATATCATTATCTTTTAAGAAAGAGTTAGCGAATCATAATTCAATTAAGTTTTGGACATCAAATTGAGTCAAATTAGACTCAAATTAAAATCGAATTTTGAAAGTTGACCCTAACTTGAACCCCACCTATATTAGTTTAAATAGAATTGGACATGATCAAAATGAGTCCCATTGAGTGTCTTCGACAACACTCTAAGGCTATAAACAATGGTGATGTTACCATCCCAACCTGAACCAAAGGTAGTCCAAATGAAACTAGACTGGGTTAAACTGAGTCTCACTGGATGTACTATAAAAGCCTTTGACAACACTTCAAGGTTTCACTCAACCCCACAAAGTGGTGGGTAATACCACTTTAAAATCAAAGAAATTAATCACCAACACTCTTAAAGCTATAGCACACTTTAAAGGTACATCCAACCCTATAAGTAGTTGGTGATGCTACTAAATCAAAGAAATTAATCACCAACACACTCAAAACTGTTGCCCACTCTTCAAAATTATATCTAACCCCATAAGCAATTGATGATGCACCCCTAAAATTAGTCAATCCTAAAAATAATTAATGACACGCCCCTAAAGTTAGTCAACCCCAGAAGCAATTAATAATACACCCCTCAAACTAGTTAACTTTGAAAGCAAGTAATGACTCACCTCTCAAGCTAGTCAATCTCAGAAGTAGTTGATGACACACTCCTCAAGGTAGTTAACTCCAGAAGTAGTTGATAATGCACCTCTCCAACTAGTTAATTTAGAAGTAGTTGAGGACTCACCTTTCAAGCTAGTTAACTTGAAAAATAGTTGATAACTCACTTTTTGAGCTAGTTAACCCCAGAAATAATTAATGACTTATCTCTCCAGCTAGTCAACACTAGAAGTAGTTGATAACATACCCTTCGAGTTAATCAATACTAGAAGTAATTGATAACATGCCCCTCAAGGTAGTCAATCGTAGAAGCAGTTGATAATTCATCCCTCAAGTTACTCAACCACAAAAATAATTGATAACATGCTCTTCAAGCTAGTCAACCCAAAAAACTGTTAATAACATACCTTTCAAGTTAGTCAATCTCAAAAATTATTGACGATGCACCTTTTAAGCTAAACCAATACATGCTCAAAGGCCATTGGTGGCACTCCAAATCTGATCGATTGGATGCCTAAAAGGCCCTCGATTTTCAAATTAGAAATGGTTAGAATAAAGCTAAGACTACTAATCATTCTCTTAAACCGAATATCAAAAGAGGTCAACTAAGAACAAGTAGAAAGTTGTTAGTAATATTTTAAACCCTAATAGGGTTAACTGATATAAGCCAAGACGGTCAGCCCACCCATTAACATGTTATCAACATTTGCCGAAGATTAAGTCGAAACTTATCCGAGTCAAATGTCATATAGTCTAGTATACAGAAGTAGGGTGATAACGCATATCAAAGCCCTTTCTCACTCCTTATCTTTTCTTTTCTTTCATTATACTCATATATTTTCCATAATTTCATTGTAAAGCGAGGGTATATCTTTGCTTAAGCCGTATACCATCTTTCTTAAATCAATTAAATGATACTTTTTTTTCTTTTGTTTCTTTATTTTATTAGTTAAGTTTCTTATTGTAGAAGATTCTTGATAATTATCAGAATAATTAACAACAGAGACTTATGTCTGTTAAAAGTCAATATTTCTACAATACCTAATGGCTCACTTCAAATTAAAATATATTTCGACTTGTGATTCGAGCTTGCTCTTTAGGGTTTTTGGTATCCCAAGCTGTCGAAATCGATCCCACATTGGGGAAAAGCCCTTAGACTTCACTAGGGTTTAGAAAGCCACTATGGATTGCATAACGTTAGGGACTATTTGATTCAGAGGTAAATCCCAGTCACTTAATACCTCCTAGACAAGGCTATTTACAGAATACCTCAGACCACTCTCGAACATCTCCTAAAATGTGGTGAACTCAAAACCGTACTCCTCTCTAAGTTTCTTACTATGACTTCTAACCTCCACAAGTCCAGCTCAGTTCTATCTGGAAAGCCAAAAATTTTGACTAAATGATTAATATTTTTCTCCCTAAGGGTCAGTTTAGTGATCTAAACTCTCACCTCAAAAATACCTATCAAGAATAGTGGTTTGGTTGATCTTGGATTAAATGCAAGGGTATCCTACAAACCAAGCTACTAAACTAAAAACGTGTTATAGACAATAGAGCTTTCATATGCATCCACATATGTGAAACTGAGGTAAAACTATAGTAATCCAAAGGTTATCATATTTTCTTTCTTATTATTTGTATGGCAAGTTGTCCAAGTTGATGTAAAAATTCACATGTTGAATCAAAAGTAATATCCAAACTAAGGGAAGTCGAAGCTCAAAGAATTACCTAATGTCAGAGTGATGGGGGCAAAGACAGAGCTCAATTTGGTAGCTACAGAAAACAAAGTGATAGCTAGCTTTGAGGTGGTGGCTCCTTGCATGATTATATAAGTGACTGCAGGACCTAATCCAATGACACCCTAAATGCTGAGGGCCGGAACCACCTACTTTGGGGGAATGGTCAAAGTAGTAGTCCCTTCGAAAGCTAAGACACCATTGCTAAAGGCTAAAGAAGTGGATGAAGAAGCCATTGAAGGTGGTTTGTTTGCTGAAAAATAGGGGAGGAAGATGAAGAAGCCTTTACATAACTCTCACCGAGTCGTTAGATGCTCACGATGTGGCTCGATCTAGACCACTAAAATTCAAAGGGCAGGAGTTAGAATTCACTAAACACGTGTCAACATCAAACCTCATTTTAGCAATTGAACATGTAGCTCGACACTGTCATCTTGAAAAAGGGCAAATCCTAATGATTTCTTATGATTTGATAAGTCAATGATTCGATCCACGAGGAGTTGTGATGGTTGACATTTTGTACCGAGCCAATAAAAACCGAGCTAACTCTATACGCTGACATTAGAAATTGACACTCGAAGTTGGGGGATATTGATAATACACTAAACTAAGTTAGCCTAGTCAAATAGCCGAAACCAATTCATGAGTCAAGCAATCAACAAGAGTAACTGAGACTATGCTTTGAACTCACCAAGATATTGGAGGATTAGTGGACTTCGTGCAGCTTAGCAAATCTAATAAAAGTCCGCTCCAAGGTGAGTTCAAAAGCTTAGTGACCTTAGAGCATTGATAGTTCAACCAACAATCGGTTTGCAGATATTTTATCTCCTAAATTGTAATATCGAGAAATTCAGGATTCACAATAATGCATTATAAGAGATCCAACAAATATATCGGTTGAGATCATGGAGTCTCGAATATGTCAAACTACTTATATACATTATAAATAATAGAGCATTCACAAAAGTAAGGACTGATTGCCACTTCTTTCATCTATTGATCTATATTCATGGAAATTGATTTGATCGTTAGAATAACTATCGCTGGAGAGTTTTTAATAATTTTTTCTACAATTCTTTCTTTTTGCAAATCGAAGGCCAAACGACTTAACAGATCGTGGTTTCGAGAGACTTTTTAAACTAAAACTGATGGCAAATCAAGCTCCACAATAGTTGTGATAGTTGTGATGTTAGAATTCACAAATACATATGCTGTGTTGTTTCATCATTTACGATATATGCTAATCGATTTATTACTTTTTTGGCCTTACAAACATGATTACTTGTTTATATATAATTAGGCTATTCTCATTCGTTATTGGCTGAGACTTAAACCTTCCGGGACCATGATTATCACTTATTTTCATTGAAAATGATGGATGCATATTCAATGAATGGTAACTACCAATTGAGAGAAGCACTTGCTTGGTTGATATTTAAATCGCTCAATTCGCCAAAATCACTTAAATAAGAAAGATCTAGGGATATATATAGATCTAATTGCTTTGTCTCAGACAAATCATCCCTTTTGAGTGACCTAAAATAGTCTGATTAATAAAAAAATTATTTTTTTAGTATTCATTAAATTAGTAGAAGACTATTTTTTAAAAAATTCATCTTATAATGATTTGATATTTAAAAACTAATTAATTTTTTAATAATTTCATTTGATAAAAATTTAAAATAAAAATTTGTAATTTTTTTAAAAAACTAACTTTGTAGTTAAATTAATTTTAAAATATTTAATAACTAATTAGATTAGGGATGAAATAATTCTAATACACCAAACGGGAAGCAGTGGTGAAAAATTTCACAATTACATGGGAAATAATACACGAGGGATTCGGGAAAGCATCTTTATTTTGTATTGATGTTGTCGTTCTAATTTTTTATACTACCCAAGTGCATTGCATGGTGCTATTTTTTATATAGAGAAGAATTATATTTGCTCCTATCTAGACGAAAAATATTAAAAATTTTGTGAAAAATTTAAAAATATGTAATGAAAAATATCCACTGGGTAACTAACTCAAATGATATCCACACTGTTCAAAAATATTCATTTTTGCCTTAGTTTTTTTTATAATTAATCCATGATAATTTTCACACAGAACCCAGATTTTTTATAGTTTTAGAACTTTTGTTGGAGACAAAAATATATTTATTTAATATCTATAGAAAACTGGGAGATTTTATTAAAGAGAAGTATTTTTTTATATTGGGCCGGAGAATTTTAGGAAAAAAATTGAAGGAAAAATCTAAAAGCAGAAATAAATCCAATCTCAGCCCTTAATTGCAACTGGCAAATCATTAGTTCCAAAATTTTGACAACATGTTGGGTGTTTTTTGCAATAATAATTTTACTAATGGTTCGGATTCGGAATCATGGCCATTCAACCCGATTCGGCGGAGCCGTAACAAAACCCTAAGCACACTCGCAGCCAAAGAAACCTCTCCGAAGAAAGAAGAACCTCTCGGCGGCGGAGCAGTAGTCATGGAGAACGTTGGCAGGACCGTGAAGGATGTGTCCCCGCACGAGTTCGTGAAGGCCTACGCCGCCCATCTGAAGCGCTCCGGCAAGGTCCGGATACCCAATCTTGCCTCCAAATCCATGTTTTTCGTGATTCTTTTCTGTCTGATTTCTCCGACAACGGAGATTGCTCAATCTGATTGTATGTTTTTTTTTTCCATTTTTAATATATTTAATGTCCTCGTTTTCTCAACTTTGGTGATTGTCTGATGCAGTGATTGTGTGTGTTTCTTTTCATTTTTAATATATTTAATGTCATCGTTTTCTCGACTTTGGTGATTGTCTGATGCAGTGCTTATAGGTTGCTGCAGTTTTTCTTTTCGCAAAAATTGGTTTTGTGGATTAGCTGAATCATGTATTAGGGGCAGTAAGTTTTGAGTTAGCGTGCAATCCAAAATGAGTAAATTGATGAATAGTTGGCATTGTGCTTGTACATCAAATCCTCCAGAAATGTGCGGTCGAGAAATTTTTGCACTAATATTCTTGCAGTTGGGAGTTTGAAAATAAGTAAAAAAGCCTTATGATTGTTTGCGTTAAATCAAGTTTTTTTTAAAGATTCCGTGTCATTGTTTTTTGTTTCTTTTTTTTTTCTTATGATGGTTTTTTGATGCTATGTTTATTCGGGTGTACTTAGATCGCATGTAAATTCACTGGTCTGCAAGTTTCTGTAATATCTTTTAGTTTTATGGTTTTAGTTGAATCTATTCAAAGTGGTAAGGATTGTGGAATGATTATTGTGACCTATTTCAAATCATGAATTTGTGAGAATAAGTATTATTTAGCATCTTCAGGGAATCTTGTTTTATACATCTACAAATAACTAAAATGGTAAAAAGTTTGCATCTTGCTAGTACATAGTACCACACCACAAATGGAAGGCAATTCAAGGAATGCTTAGTGCGAATTTTCTTGACTCTTGCAGTGCGATCAAACTAATCAACTGATATTCTTTGGTCTCTGATACTCTACAGAACTCTTATTCTTCATGTTTTGTTTTCATTTTGTGTTAAATTTGATCATAATTGTTTGCCTTTGTGTTTAACTCATTTTTATTTGCACATCATTGAACAGATTGAACTTCCTGACTGGACTGATATTGTGAAGACTGGGAGGTTCAAGGAACTTCCTCCCTATGATCCTGATTGGTATTACATAAGAGCTGGTAGTGCCTTCTGCTTACTTGTTTTCTTTGCTTCCTTTTTCAAATGATCTAGTTATTATCCTTCAACTTCTGAATGAACTTGATATCTATTTTCCATGTTGCAGCATCAATGGCAAGGAAGATCTACCTTAATCAGGGAATTGGTGTTGGTGGGTTTCAGAAGATTTATGGAGGGCGCAAGAGGAATGGAAGCCGTCCACCACATTTTTGCAAGAGCAGTGGGGCTATAGCTCGCCACATTCTGCACCAACTGCAGAACATGGACATCATTGATATTTGTCCTAAAGGGTGAGCAATCATGCATCATTCTTCTTGGCATATGCAACATCCATTCGACAGACCTTTCTTTTCTTATTGTCACATATCATGATAAACTAATACCTGAAGTAAGCATGGTTACCTTGTTATAGTCATTTTGCATTCTACAGTGTGACCCCTTGGGGCCTGTTTGGAATGGGAGTAGCCGGGTCCTGGATGATCATTACCCTACTCGCTCTCTACACATCGAATAATGATCATTACCCTATTCTTTGGGCCTGTTTATTTCCAAACACAATGATACCTATTTGAAAAGTTGTCTTTAAACTCTCAGCATGACACTGCTCACTGCTAATTGCAATCTTCATGTTATTGTACCAATCCAAACAGGCTGTTAATTATTTAAAGCAGTGCTAAATAATAGGGTAACTGACTTCTATGTTATTGTTGGCTATTATCTTTTTTAATGAAAACTAAATGTATTCAAAATCTATTACCATTTACTGACCTTCTTTATACAAGTCTATGTCATTGCCCTTCTCTACAATGCTCTAAAAGGTCCAAAGAATGATATTATTATACAAAAAGTTTTTTTTTTTTTTTTTTTTACTTTCTATTGCTCTAGCTATGAAAGAATGGACAATATGCATTGATTTGCCATGAAACATTGACTCTGTCCTCTTTCATATTAATGAATATTAATAGTTTCTTTTTGATATTTCAGGGGAAGGAAAATCACCTCTAATGGACGACGCGATCTTGATCAAATTGCAGGACGGGTTGGAAACATTGTTTGATCTTGCGACATCTATTATGAAATTGCTTTGTTATAGTGTTCGGTTATGCAAGTTTTGACATCACGTGGTACTATTTTTGTATCTCTGTAGCAGTCCCTTTTAAACTAAGACATGGTTGTGACCTTAAAAACCTATTTCTAGGATTTTCATGATTCTCTTTGCAGCTTGATTTGATTACGGTGATTATGTTGCATGGTAACTTACTGTTAATGTTGAAAATAATTCCAATGCTCTTAAAGAAAGCATGCATTCAGGAGCTTTGCCATAGGATGGCCTTCTTGAGTTTTTTTCTATAGCATCAACGCAAGCCTCTTCTTCCTGTGTAGATGGTGAACACGTGAGGAACTTGAGTAGAGAGGCACTCAGCACCATGCAGGGCCATATTGATTTTCTGGGTGACTGCCTTGAGCTCATAGGAGTCATATAGGTTGCTGCCACCAGGATATGATCCTGGCTTTCCGCAAGGGGAAAGGGCCTGGAAGCCAAAGAGGGTTCTTGGAGTCATGGGAGCATGGGTTCCTTTTGAGGATGGTGAGTTTATCTGTTTCCCTTCCATCTTGTGTGGGTAGTGTTAGGTTTTGGAAAGCTAAGGTTTGCAATAGCTTAGGATGGTAATGGCTTTTGAAGCGAGTGGAGGTGGCAAGAAAATGGTGCATAGGATTCTTCATTTGGTTCTTGTCTCCAGCGACAAAGATACAAAGAGGTTTATTTTTGGATCTTCCTATGCAACCCTATGTATTCTTGGCTTATGCTTGGATGAGTTCCAGGCCAATGAAACTTAATTTTGTTGGGCTGATCTGGAAGGCAGTGACCTCAAGTAGGAACTTGTATCTGTATGTAGATTGTGGCAGATAATTATACTACCTCTGGGTTTGTGAAACCCTGGTAGCTGAGTTTACTAATTCCGAGGTTAGAGAGTGTAAATGAGGTTAACATTGTAGTACTCCCTTTGGTGTGCTATCCAGAGTTATGCTTCACATTGGACACAAAGTACGGAGTATTCTACTTTGGGCAATCTTGTACCATAGGGATGAGGTATTGACTAGTTTGTCTCCAGTTTTGGGAGCTAGTTCATTTTAGGTAGTGTTTGTTTTGCACTGAAGCTCACAAAGGGCGGAAGTGTGGTGATTTTAGGTATTGTTTGGTTCGGGATCAGAATTACGATTAAGATTGATGAATTATTTTTATAAATTAAATTTTTTTTATTAAAATTAATGCTTTAATAATTTAAAATGAGAAAAATTATTTAACTTTTGATAATAATTTAATTTAATAATAATGTAAAATAAGTAATATTAATTTTATAAGGAAAATTTTTTGAAATAGATTGATTCTAATCTTGATTTCAAATTAAATGGGCCTTTAGTGACTTCTAAGTTCCTGAAATGGTGGAAATCACCTTGGAAGTGTGGGGCCAAAATGAATCTTACTTTGGCAACTTCATGAAGTGGCTGAAGTAATAACGTTTTTACATTTATACCATATAAAATTACAAAATTTATATAGTTCTCATAGTTTATACAAAACTTTGCATATATACTTTTAAAAAATTTAGAAATTGCGTATATATTCTGAAAGTCTATATGGATTTGCATATGTACCCTTATAAAGTCATAAAATTGTATTTATTTCGCCAAAATTTGAACTATTTTTTGCATATACACCCACGAAATTGCATATGCACTCTATAACTATAGATATATATATATATATATACCCCTACCCCTTAAAACTCTTAACATTTCATGTTAATATCTGAAATTGGGATCCATTTTATCATATTAAAATTCTTCAAATATGCATACAAATCCCTAACATTATTATTATTATTACATATCACCAATTTAAAGGTAAATTTCATCATTTCACAATCTTGTCGTCACACAAGGATGTTGCAGAGGTCAGAAATTACAATTTTTACGTCAAAAATACCAAACAAATGGACATCCCTAAAAGTCTCAACTGCCCCTGCTTCCATCTTCCATAATGTCTACAACTTTTATAACTTTTACAATTTCATCCACTTCGATTTTTACTAAAGGCTATCTTATACTAAAGGTATTTTGATGACAATGATAATAAATAAATAAATAAAAATTACTTTCAAACACAACCTTACCAACTTCAAAAATGCATGTAGTTAAATCTCATATCTAATTAATCATCTTACAAGCTTACGCATCCACAACCTGATGATCTTGGCGACACTTTGTATAGCGGTTTTTACATTTAACCCCATCTTATTTCAAAAATAACTTTCCTACACTAACTGAACCTAAATTAACTGAAATTTGGAGTCTGATCCAATTATCTAAAACTAAACCAAAATCAAACTAAAAACAAAATCATAATCAAATTAGAACCTAAACCAAACCAATATAAAACATAAATTAAAATCAACTTAAAATTAAATCAAAACTAATATAAAATCATGACTCTTCATCGTCAACCTCCACTGTCCCGACTCTCCAACCACTACCATTGGCTGCCACTCATCTCCATCACCATTGCCACTATCAGACCGTTGTCATGTCACTGCCATTGTCGCCGTCATCATCATCTGCACTCTCTGTCATAGAATATAACTAGGTTTTTAGGATTCATAATTATCTAAATCGAAACCTCCAAGATTTTATCCATGGTCTTTATCCTGCATGCATAATAGTATTTATCTAAGTAATTTTGATCCAAAATCTTATATACATATAAAGAAGACATGCTTTTGATGCACAATCAAAGAACAAACATAGATTTTTTTTGAGATAGCTAATGAATTATAAATGTATATGTAGATCAAATTGAGGGATTCATCATTAAAGAAAAAGTTAGAATCAAAATGATGGTCATCTATCTTGTAATAATGTATTTTACATTATAATCTTATAAGAATTTAGTTTTAAATATGGTAACACATAATTTATTCAAAAATCTTGTATTATTTATTATAATCTAATAAATATTTAATTTTAAGTACACTAACATACACATAACATAAAAAAACTAGATTTTAAAATTTTACATTATATATAATTATAATTATAATTATATATATATAATCGGTATATTTTCGGTTCACCAAATTTTCACAAAACATAGAATTGGAATCGCATCACTTTGTTTTGAGAACCGATTTTCTGATATGATTCTTAACTGATACGGTTCAATATATTAGTTTTTTAAATTTTTTTGCTCACCCTTAGCCACAAGTCCCTCTTCTACCGATAGTACCCTACTCCTTGATCTCCACTTTCGGTGATGTCTCTCCCACTTACATGGAAATTAACTACATAAGATTATTGCATTATATAAATTTTTCTAACAACTAACTAATAATCATAATATCATAATATCAAAAGTTAAGGTAACATATGACTACAGTGTGGCTACAGTGTTTATTCCATATCTCTTTATTACGAGCTAGCAACTTAAGAGTTACTAAATCCTTATGGTATTATGTGGATTATGTTATAACTTGGCCTGGGAGAGAGAACAAGCCTTAACTTGGCAACTAAAGGCGTGTGCCCAATTGTAAGTCCAAGGGCACGCTTGTGTGATTCTGGTCAAGTTCTGACCTAATCTGGAACTTATCTCTGGATATTTCTAGTGACTCTAAGTAAGCAGCCTATATGTCTGAAACATGAAAAAAATCTATTCAGGAATGGTATGAACACTCCCGGATCTCGAATCTCGAGTACCTTGACCTTGCCTCTTTTACTAAAGTTTCGACAAACCAATTAGCACATAACCTTTCTATAATTCACGACAAGATTTGTCTATCATTAAGAGTAAACCTGAAAAACTTCAAACAAATACTTGAACAGTGTCAAAGTGTGACACAAGAAGTCTCGGAATTAGAGACTTCACTCAGAACCCTCACAACCGTAATATTGGACAGCAGGCCGTTGACAAAACAAGAAGTGTGGGAACTCGTGCTTGAGGCTACCAGGCAACCCAAGCAACTTGGGAGCGAGATCCAATTACTGGCAGAAGAACCAAGGAGTTTGGCACAGCTAAGCAAGCTACTTCACCAACTTGAGCTCCGAAACCACGCCACTCGAAGACCCCAGGAGGCGCGAGGGGAACTAAGGGTTTTCAGAAATCCTTACCAAATACTTGAAGAAGAAAAGAAAAAGCTTGGGAGCTGATGGCATCAAGAGCACACACCCAGCTGACTCTAGACCAACTGACTGCACCAAGTCATCCCCCTTATTTGAAGATCAAATCAGAGGCTATCGGAGAAGCCACAGGCACCTCCACATAGCCCAGCAGGCAACAAGGAAGATGGGCAGGCTACTGATAGGAAAAAGCACCCGCCAATACACACTGGAGCAACAGATTGATCCACAGGTTCAATTGAGACTATCCATGTAGGAAAGGGCTGCGATAGTTCCTGCAGAAATCTTATACCACTCTCGGAGGGACGACGAACATCACAGGGTGTATGTTCACAGATTAGAGAAGGCAATCTTATGCGTCAATAATAATCAGGTAGACCTAACATTTATATAGGATGACAGCTACCAGCAGCTGCGGAGGAGCGGGATGCAGTACATCCATCTCGGAGTACTACAGCTCCGAATCCAAATCCTGCACAGACAGGAGGTCGGAACCATGGCCCTGGTTGTCTTCAGAGACAACCGATGGGCAGGAGATCAGGCAATACTAGCTACTATGGAGGTAGACCTATCTAAAGGCAGCCAGCTGGTATATGTTATACCAGACGCCATGATGACAATAAGAGATTTCTATAGAAATCTCCAAGTCTCCATCCTAACTAAGGGCTACGAGGACTGGCAAAACGGAGAATCCAACCTACCGATCACAAGAGGCCTGGTTGGGAGACTGTCCAATACCCCAAACGTAGGCTTTGCCTACGAAATTCAAGGAGTCGCAGATTACCTGGCGAGCCATGGGGTACACGCTCTCCCAGGATGAAAGTACTCAACGGAAATATTACAAGGGCGTAACTGGGTTGTCCGGCCAACCCAAATCTCTACCCCAACACAGCCCGAAGAAGTAACAAGCAAAAGCCTTCTAGACGGGAGCATTTCATTACGCTTCGACGGCTACAAACCAGCAACAATGCACAGAAGATCATGTTGTAGCCGGCAGAACGAAGAAATCTCCAGTGATGAAGAAGAGCTCAGGACTACCCATCTGATTGCAGTCCTGATGGGAGAAACAGAACAGGAGGAAGAGAGTGGTGGCGAAAGCTACTTCGACCAGCTTCAAAGCCAGGAATTCTCCGAAGGAGACCTGGATTACCCGTCTCGAGCTGTGAAATGGGATGAGTACCCTGATAACGAAGAGGAAGGTGAAATCCATACCTTGCCTATTTCTAATATCATTGCTACAGGATACGAAGAAGAACCAGACATGGAGTACCCAGCCCTGAAGAGATTAACAGAACAACTGTGCGCAAGCATATTAACAATGGGTGCATCTCCAAGCCAGCCGTATATGCCCCCCACCGATTCCATGATGGGGCTACCAGGATACCCACCGGCAACAAATACAAATCCGCAAATATCTCAGGAAGCACCTGCAACCAGGCAAAGAGGCTGGAGCAAATTTAAAGGCAGCCTCAACAACGAGATGTGGAATCTCCCGTCCGCACAACAATAAGGAGGGGCTCTGTTCGTAATCCCCAAACAACTAGGGCTTTTTGAAGATGCATTTTCAAGATGGGAAGCCATCACAAAGAATCATATCTCGGGCATTGGGTTCACTGATGCTAGAGACAAAGCTGAATATATGGAGAACCTCCTGGGAGAAATTGAAAAAATTGCATGGGTACAATAGCGCATGCAGTACGGAGGGGAATACCAAGCCCTCCTCGCAGCAGGAGAAGGAAGAGACGACACCCAAAATATCATCTCCCAGATGAGGAGGGTGTTCACTTTAGAAGATCCAGCCCAGGGATCAACCCTGGCCCAGGACGTAGCATATCGAGACCTGGAAAGACTTTCGTGCGACAGCATGAAGGATATCCTTTCATACATGAATGATTATCTCAGGCTGGCTTCAAAAACAGGAAGGCTATATATCAGCACAGAGCTGTCCGAAAAATTCTGGATGAAAATGCCAGGCGACATAGGCCGGAGGATGAAAGCAGCCTTCGATAAACAATACCCTGGAGTCAACATAGGCGTTATACCCAGAGTACTATTCGCGTACAAATACCTGGAAGAAAAATGCAAAGATGCTGCATTCAAAAGGTCCCTCAAAGACCTCTCTTTTTGTAGCAAAATTCCAATTCCAGGATACTACGCCAGAGAGAAAAAGTACGGAGCCAGAAAAGCAAAGACATACAAAGGGAAGCCGCATGATACCCATGTGCGCATTGAAAAGAGGAAACATCTGGTGCGCAACAGAAAATGCAGATGCTACCTCTGCGGTGATGAAGGGCATTTTGCCAGAGAATGCCCGAATGATCGAAGGAGCAACAAACGGGTTGCAATCTTTGAGCAACTCAATGTATCTGAGGACTATGAATTAATTTCGGTCCAGGAAGGTGAGGAGCAAAGCGACGCAATATTTAGCATCTCCGAAGGGGAGGACGCTCAGAACCTCCACAGCTCCCTTAGCCCCCTCATAAATGAGGAGGTCATCTACGCTCTTGAGGAAATGGAAGAATGGGATACTCTGGGTGAGCCTAGTGGTAAGTTTAATTATTACATTCGTTACTCACCCCCCCATCATTCTACTTACCTTTCCCCAAGGACAACGAAGCTACTGGATGGGATGATGCAGAGTCGGCTGACGAGAAGGAGCCTTCCGGCCCCTCTATAAACAGAGGAACAAACACCTCATGGGACGACAAAGCAACCGAAGCTGAAGGACTCCTTATGGAGGAAGTTGGCTACGTCCTTGGAGAGGTCGAAGAAGGATATCGACCTTAGGTAACGCTGCCTGAACATCAGGAGGATTGCCTAAACTCCTGGCAGCATAATACTGTTGTGCCAACAACAAAAGAAAGGTGCTCATGTTGTAGGCGATAAACAATGCAAAGGGCCAGAATCCACTGCCTCAATTGCAAGGTCACGGCCTGTAACTCATGCGGGTCATACTACTTCAAAACGGAGGTCCCAGTCACGCCAGCGCCCCCTGCGCTGTTCCACGCCCAGAAGCTAGTACAAGAGCAGCAAAATTACATCGTCTGGTGTGAAGGAGAAATTGAACGGCTAAAGAAAGAAGTAGAACATTACAGAAGGAAGGCTCAAGACCTAGAGCTTGAGGAAGATCTACGGCAGGACTTTGAAGAGCTCGGCAAAAGGAAGGAAGGAGAATCGGGAGAAGAGGAACAGAAATACACCAGCGTCATGTTCCAGGAAAGCATTTTCAAAACAGCAGCTGAGGCCTCAACCCAACCTGCACCAGGACCAAGGCTAGTCAAAAACATGCTTTACAATATGAATGTTGAGCTTGATATACCTTCTATTCCTCAAATCTGAGTAAGGGCAATATTAGACACAGGAGCAACCACCTGCTGCATTGATGAAGCATCAGTACCACCAGAAGCACTAGAACGAAATAGTTTCATCGTGCAGTTTAGTGGCATAAATTCAAAACAGACAACCGACAAGAAGCTCAAAGGGGGGAAATGCACATTGGGGATAACAGCTTCAAAATCCCCTACACATACAGCTTCAAAATGGAGCTAGACGATGGCATCCAAATGATCATTGGATGCAACTTCATCAAAGCAATGAAGGAGGAGTCAGGATAGAAGGTAACTTGGTAACCTTCTATAAAAATTTAACTGTTATCAGTACTTCTCCTATAGTAGCTGTAGCAGCTGCCATAGAAGAGCTCGAGCTAGAAGAAGACAAATACATCGACATCCAGCAATCGGTGTATTACAACATGGGAGACAGTCGGGAGTCCTTCCTCCAAAGGTTCCAGCCAACAATGGCCAGACTTAAGGAGGCAGGATTTATTGGAGAAGATCCACTAAAGCATTGGGCTAGGAATAAGGTGGTGTGCCACCTGGAAATCAAAAACCCAGACTTCGTGATAGAAGACCGCCACTGAAGCATGTCACGCCGCAACTGCAAGATACGTTTAAACGACATGTGGAGGCCTTACTAAGCATAGGGGTCATTCAGCCAAGAAAAAGCCGGCATAGAACAACGGCCCTTATTGTCAATTCCGGAACAACCACTGATCCTGCAACAGGCAAAGAAACAAAGGGGAAAGAGCGAATGATTTTCAATTACAAGCGCCTCAATGACCTAACCAACAAGGATCAGTACAGCCTCCTCGGAATCAACACCATCTTAAGGAGGGTAAGCCATAGTAAAATCTATTCTAAATTTGATTTGAAGAGTGGCTTTCATCAGGTCGCAATGCATCCGGACTAAATTGAATGGACGGCATTCTGGGTCCCTACTGGGCTATACGAATGGCTGGTGATGCCGTTCGGCCTCAAAAACGCACCCTCCATTTTCCAGAGGAAGATGGACCTTTGCTTCAAGGGAACAGAGGACTTCATCGCCGTCTACATCGATGACATACTGGTATTCTCCCAAACGGAAGAAGAACATGCAAGGCACTTAAGCATCATGCTGGATATATGTGAGGAACATGGGCTTGTTTTAAGCCCTACCAAGATGAAGATAGAAGTCATCGAAGTGGAGTTCCTTGGCGCCATTATTGGTAATCAGAAACTTAAATTACAGCCGCACATAATTAAGAAAATTACTGAAGTGCAGGACAAGTCATTAACAACCTTAAAGGGACTTCGCTCCTGGCTGGGGATTCTTAACTATGCAAGAAACTACATCCCGAACCTAGGGAAACTCCTCAGCCCATTATATGCCAAGACCAGCCCAACTGGTGAAAGGAGAATGAACGAGCAGGACTGGGCTCTAATAGGGCAAATTAAAAGGCTGGTCCAGCAGTTACCAGACCTTGAAGTACCACCTGAAGGTAGCTATATTATCCTAGAAACGGATGGCTGCATGGAAGGCTGGGGTGGAATATGCAAATGGAAGCCACAACAGTATGACCCCAGGACTACGGAACGCATCTGCGCCTACGCCAGCGGGAAGTTCAATCCCCTAAAGTCAATAATTGATGCTGAAATACACGCGGTCATAAACTCCCTAGAAGCATTAAAAATCTACTGCTTAGATAGAAAGGAGCTAACCATCAGAACTGACTGTCAAACAATCATTAGCTTCTTCAACAAGTCTCCAAATCACAAGCCTTCGAGGGTACGATGGGTCGCCTTCACAGATTATATAACGGGGATCGACATCCCAGTGCACTTCGAGCACATAGACGACAAGGATAATCAACTTGCTGATGCCTTGTCTCGTCTACTATTCTCTCTAGTAAGTGCAGGATGGCCAAGCGAAAGAAGCCTCGATGCCCTGGAACTCGCAGCAAGCGCCATACAAGAAGTTCAAGCAACACCAACGAAGCAAGCGCAGTAGCACCTGGCTGGAGTACTGCTGCAACTGCGAGATTTCTTAGCACATCAGGCAACGGCACCAGACCGACAACAGCGGCCGCCGCTATCACCAACCTACGGCAACTCTGCGCAATCCACAACTTCAAGCTACAAGCGTGCAGGGAGTTAAGCACCCGGGATCGGTTCTGGGCTACATGGTATCCTGCCGTAGCACAGATCGATCAGCAGCTCAGAAGGGCTACCCAGCAAGTCCAAGACGCCATCTCCCGAACCAGCAACCTACCGCTCGCCCCTAGCAACAGGAAGCGTGGTGGGGGGGACAAGGAATAAACACTGTAGCCACACTGTAGTTACAGTAGTCGTACAGACAGCTGTCACTGTAACATTCTGTACTTTAGTATAGGGTTACTGTACGTAGGGCGGTGCTCACTATAGAGCACTGTATATAGGGCGGTGCGCACTGTAGCAAGTATACTGTACCTATAGCAAGTACACTACTGTAGCACTGTAGCGCACTGTAGTATTGTGACGTAAGCGATGAGCTCATAAGCTCAGCCCGCCCTCTATATAAGGAGGGCGGTAGCACCATTGTACACATCTCTTATTCAGTTCAAAAAGACTTCTATTATAGCAATTAGAGTCCGCAAGTTTTCCATATCTCTTCTTATCTCTAGTTGTTGTAATTCCAATTTAGTAGGAGGAAAACCAAATTGGAATTACAACAACTAGAGATAAGAAGAGATATGAAAAACTTGCGGACTCTAATTGCTATAATAGAAGTCTTTTTGAGCTGAATGAGAGATGTGTACAATGGTGCTACCGCCCTCCTTATAAAGAGGGCGGGCTGAGCTTATGAGCTCAGCGCTTATGTTACAATGCCACAGTACGCTATAGTACTACAGTGGTATGCAGTGTACTTGCTACAGGTACAATGTACTTGCTACAGTGCACACCGCCCTATATACAGTGCTCTATAGTGAGCACCGCCCTACGTACAGTAACCCTATACTAAAGTACAGAATGTTACAGTGACAGCTGTCGTTCATCTACAGTGATAGCTGTCTGTACGACTACTGTAACTACAGTGTGGCTACAGTGTTTATTCCTTGTCCCCCCCACCACGCTTCCTGTTGCTAGGGGCGAGCGGTAGGTTGCTGGTTCGGGAGATGGCATCTTGGACTTGCTGGGTAGCCCTTCTGAGCTGCTGATCGATCTGTGCTACGGCAGGATACCATGTAGCCCAGAACCGATCCCGGGTGCTTAACTCCCTGCACGCTTGTAGCTTGAAGTTGTGGATTGCGCAGAGTTGCCGTAGGTTGGTGATAGCGGCGGCCGCTGTTGTCGGTCTGGTGCCGTTGCCTGATGTGCTAAGAAATCTCGCAGTTGCAGCAGTACTACAGCCAGGTGCTGCTGCGCTTGCTTCGTTGGTGTTACTCGAACTTCTTGTATGGCGCTTGCTGCGAGTTCCAGGGCATCGAGGCTTCTTTCGCTTGGCCATCCTGCACTTACTAGAGAGAATAGTAGATGAGACAAGGCATCAGCAAGTTTATTATCCTTGCCGTCTATGTGCTCGAAGTGCACTGGGATGCCGATCCCCGTTATATAATCTGTGAAGGCGACCCATCGTACCCTTGAAGGCTTGTGATTTGGAGACTTGTTGAAGAAGCTAATGATTGTTTGGCAGTCAGTTCTGATGGTTAGCTCTTTTCTGTCTAAGCAGTAGATTTTTAATGCTTCTAGGGAGTTCATGACCGCGTGTATTTCAGCATCAATTATTGAATTTAGGGGATTGAACTTCCCGCTGGAGTAGGCGCAGATGCGTTCCGTAGTCCTGGGGTCATACTGTCGTGGCTTCCATTTGCATATTCCACCCCAGCCTTCCATGCAGCCATCCGTTTTTCGGATAATATAACTACCTTCAGGTGGTACTTCAAGGTCTGGTAGCTGCTGGACCAGCCTTTTAATTTGCCCTATTAGAGCCCAGTCCTGCTCGTTCATTCTCCTTTCACCAGTTGGGCTGGTCTTGGCATATAATGGGCTGAGGAGTTTCCCTAGGTTCGGGATGTAGTTTCTTGCATAGTTAAGAATCCCCAACCAGGAGCGAAGTCCGTTTAAGGTTGTTAATGACTTGTCATGCACCTCAGTAATTTTCTTAATTATGTGCAGCTGTAATTTAAGTTTCTGATTACCAATAATGGCGCCAAGGAACTCCACTTCGGTGACTGCTATCTTCATCTTGGTAGGGCTTAAAACAAGCCCATGTTCCTCACATATATCCAGCATGATGCTTAATTGCCTTGCATGTTCTTCTTCCGTTTGGGAGAATACCAGTATGTCATCGATGTAGACGACGATGAAGTCCTCTGTTCCCTTGAAGCAAAGGTCCATCCTCCTCTGAAAAATGGAGGGTGCGTTTTTGAGGCCGAACGGCATCACCAGCCATTCGTATAGCCGAGTAGGGACCCAGAATGCCGTCCATTCAATTTAGTCCGGATGCATTGCGACCTAATGAAAGCCACTCTTTAAATCAAATTTAGAATATATTTTACTATGGTGTACCCTCCTATAAATTGGTGGGGGATCAGCAAAAACCTCAATCAAATTGGACAACCATTGATTGTAGACCAACTTGATTTTTTTCTTACTGAGAATCAAAACCAAATAAAAACAATTTAATTTTTATATTAATTTAGTCAATAAATTTGACTTAAAATAAAATATTTTTTAAATTTTTTAATAAATGTGATTTTTTTAAATTGTAGACCCCCGTAATTATCCCTAATTACGGTTAATCCCCCGTAATTTCCGTAATTACCCCCACCCCTCAAATTCGTCCATATTTACCCACAGCCCCCTGATTGTTATTTAATCAAAATTTTACCCAAAAATTCCGATTTTACCCCCGTTATTTTTACACATACACCCCTAAAAACTTATTTTTTTATATTTAATCCCCCGGATTTCGGATTTTTCAAATAACACCCCGAAAGAACTTCGATTTACAAAAAAGTCCTCGAAATTCTAATTTTTGCAAATAAACCCCCGAAATTATTCCGATTTATAGAAAAGTCCCCAAAATTCGGATTTTTGCAAATAACACCCCGTCGCGCGGGCGGGAGCGGAGGAGGAGGCCGGCCGGCAGGCGGCAGGCGGCGGGAGCGGAGCCGGAGGCCGGGCGGGCGGGAGCGGAGGCGGAGGCCGGCGGCTGGAGCGGAGGCGGAGGCCGGCGGCTGGAGCGGAGGCGGAGGCCGGCGGCTGGAGCGGAGGCGGAGGCCGGGGCGCCGGCGCGCCGAAACGCGGGCGCGGACGGCCACGGCCGAGGCCGTTCCTCCCCCGCGTGCCGGGGACGGAGGCCGAAGCCGGCGCGCCCGCACGCGGGCGCGGGCGAGGACGGCCACGGCCGAGGCCGTTCCGCCCCCGCGTGCCGGGGACGGAGGCCGAAGCCGGCGCGCCCGCACGCGGGCGCGGGCGAGGACGGCCACGGCCCAGGCCGTTCCGCCCCCGCGTGCCGGGGACGGAGGCCAAGGCCGGCGCGCCCGCACGCGGAGGCCGAGGCCGAGGCCGTTCCGCCCCCTCGTGACGGGGACGGAGGCAGAGGCCGGCGCGCCCGCGTGCCGGGGACGGACGGCCTTGGCCTTGACCGTCCGCGCCCGCGTGCCGGCGCGCCGGCCTCGGCCTCCGTCCCCGGCACGCGGGGGCGGAACGGCCTCGGCGTCCGCCTCCGCTCCCGCCGCCGGCTCGCCGGCGCCCCGGCCTCCGCCTGCTTCCCCGTGCGCGGGCGCGGATTTTTGCAAATAACACCCCGAAATTATTCAAATTTACAGAAAAGTCCCCGAAATTTTGATTTTTGCAAATAACTCTCCGAAATTATTCCGAATTACAAAAAAGTCCAGAACTTTCTTATATAACCCTCTTCTTCGTGTAGCCTGCCGCCGTTGTGCTCTGCCGCTGCCGCCGTCGGTCCCTGCACAGCTGCTGCCGTCGCTGTCCACTCGTTGCCTTGCGAAATACAGTGAAAGTTTAAAAATTTCAAATTTCAAATTACAAGTTTATTATTTTGTACATTTAAAAATAGACTACTTTCAATATTTTTCTTTATAAATACGTCCAAATTTTATTTATTTTATAAATAAATTTTACAAATAAGTCATCTAAGGTTTCAAAACTTAAAATTTAAAATTACAAGTTTCATATTGTACATTTACAAATAAACCCCTTCAATATTTTTTTTATAAATAAGTTTATATTTTTAATCATATTTTAAATAAAATTTTACAAAAAAGACATTAGTGTTTTTTATATTTATAATTACAAATTTAATATTTATAAATTAAAGAATAGACCCTCAAATTTTTTTAAAAAATAACTGTAAATTTTTTTTTAAACTAATTTTTACTATTTTTTACATTTAAGAATAGACCACCTTTAATATTTTTTTATAAATACGTCCAAATTTTATTTATTTTATAAATAAATTTTACAAATAAGTCATCAAAAGGTTTCAAAGCTTAAAATTTAAAAATACAAGTTTTATGTTGTACATTTACAAATAGACCACTTCAATATTTTTTTTATAAATAAGTCTATATTTTTAATCATAATTTAAATAAAATTTTACAAAAAAGACATTAGTATTTTTATATTTATAATTACCAATTTAATATTTATAAATTAAAAAATAGACCCTCAAATTTTTTTAAAAAAATAACTGTAAAATTTTTTTAAAACTAATTTTTACATTTTTACATTTAAAAATAGACCACCTTTAATATTTTTCTTATAAATACGTTCAAATTTTATTTTTTTATAAATAAATTTTATAAATAAGTCATCGAAGGTTTCAAAGTTTAAAATTTAAAATTACAAGTTTCATGTTGTACATTTACAAATAGACCCCTTCAATATTTTTTTTATAAATAAGTCTATATTTTTAATCATATTTTAAATAAAATTTTACAAAAAAGACAATCGTGTTTTTTATATTTATAATTACAAATTTAATATTTATAAATTAAAAAATAGACCATTAAATTTTTTTTAAAAAATAATTCTAAATTTTTTTTAAAACTAATTTTTACAAATACACCCCTCGCCGGAGGCCCGACGGCATGCCGGACGGCCCCCCGGCACGCGGCCGCGGACGGCCTCCGCACGCGGGAGCGGAGACGGACGCCGAGGCCGTTCCGCCCCCGCGTGCCGGGGACGGAGGCCGAGGCCGGCGCGCCGGCACGCGGGCGCGGACGGCCAAGGCCAAGGCCGTCCGTCCCCGGCACGCGGGGGCGGAACGGCCTCGGCTCCGTCCCCGGCACGCGGGGGCGGAACGGGCCTCGGCCGTGGCCGTCCGCGCCCGCGTTTCGGCGAGCCGGCGCCCCGGCCTCCACCTCTGCTCCTGCCCGCCCGGCCTCCGGCTCCGCTCCTGCCGCCGGCCGCGGCCTCCGCTCCCATTGCCGGCCGGCCGGCCTCCTCCTCCGCTCCCGCCCGCGCGACGGGGTGTTATTTGCAAAAATCCGAATTTCGGGGACTTCTCTGTAAATCGGAATAATTTCCGGGGGTTTATTTGCAAAAATTCGAATTTGGAGGACTTTTTTGTTAATCTGAGTTCTTTCGGGGTGTTATTTGCAAAATTCCGAAATCCGGGGGTTAGATATAAAAAATAAGTTGTTAGGGGTGTATGTGTAAAAATAATCAGGGGTAAAATCGGAATTTTTTGGCAAAATTTTGATTAAATAACAATCAGGGGGCTGTGGGTAAATATGGGCGAATTTGAGAAGGATGGGGGTAATTACGAAAATTACGGGGGGTTTACCGTAATTAAGGCTAATTACGGGGTCACCCGTAATTATCCCTTTTAAATTTATAATATAAGATGAGTGATTTTTTTAATAATGATAAATTAGATGATTTTCTGTAAATTTGTTATAAGATAGATGGTCTTTTACCAAAAATTTTTTATAAAATTTTGGATAATTTAGTATAAAAAATTAAAATAAATATTAGAGAGTTAGCATGAAATATCACACGTTAAATTTTAAAATTCTCAATTTCAAAGTCTGATCAAATTGACTAAATTTTTTAAAATTAATAAATTGAAAATTTAAATTCAAAGAATATTAAATGCTGTATTTCATATTTTAGGATTTTTAAAGTTAGTAAAATTTAAAGATATAACAAAGCAAACAATTGAATTCGCAGGATTTTAGTATTTGACATTGCTTCCCGTGCTCCCATCCAGGATGAGTACTATGGATCGATTTATTTTGTGAAATTTCAAAATTCTTGATTTTTTAACTTCTAAAAGTTCTAAAATTTAATGTTTGTTATATAGAACTTTGAAATTCTAAAACTTTTAACTTTTAGTAATTATAAAATTTACTGATTCTCCAAAATTAGTTAGATTTCAAAATCTTGGACTTTAAAATTTAGCACACAAACGTATCATTTTGAAATTTATAAATCTAACAAAATAAAATAAAAATTTAAAATTTTGAATTAACATGCCTTACAAAACAAATAAACTATCAAAATTTTTAAATTCAAAATTTTAAAATTTTAGAATATTAAAATTCTTAGAACTTTTAAGTGCTACGAAACAAATATACCTTACTTGAAAAGTTTAGGATTTTGATATTATTGGTACTTTCGTGTTTTGAGAACATTGTTTAAGTAGACTTCAGACTTCGAATTTGAGTTAGATTTGTGATGAGTCAAATTTAGATATTAAATTTGAGTCCTAATTTAGATTAAAAGCTAAAGTAAGATTTGGACTAAAATAAAATTTGTAAATAAATTTTTTGAAAATTGTTATTTGCAAATAAATTCAAATTTTATTCAAAAAGGACTTAAGAGTTTTAGAATTTTTATAAATATATTATTTTTGTAAAAAATTCCCTGAAGCATACAAAATCACATTTTGATATAATTTTTTGAAAAATTTGTAAATAAAGTCTTTGAGGCTATTTGGTTGGGGATCAAGTTCAAGGTCAAAGTCAAAAGAAGGGATAAAGTGTAAAAAGATAATGCAGTCAAGTAAATCTTATTTGGTTACTGATTTGATTAGCGTGTGGTTCAAATTTTTCCTTTACCACTTTGCCCCTAGCTTTCCCTTTAAATGGGTAGTCATCCTTGCCGTCGACTTCGTCTTCTCCGTCGCGGTTCGGCACGCCGGCGAGCTTGCCGGGCAACTCGAGCAGCGAGCTTACGCGGGGAACTCGGGTGGCGAGCTCGCGTAGGCAGCTCGGGTGGCGATCTTGCGCGGGGAGCTCGCCGGGGGAGCTCATCGATCGAGCTGGTGCAGGCAGCTTGGGCAGCGAGCTCGCGTGGGGAGCTTGCCGGCCGAGCTCGCGCAGCGAGCTCATGCGGGCAGCTCGGGCGGCGAGCTCGCCGGGGCAAATGCACTGAGGACATTTTAGTCATTTCCTATTTATAATTTAATTAAATTAAATAATATTAGTCTGGTCAAATTTTTGGTGTTTGGATAATAGATCGGTTAATCGGACATGATCCTAGGCTTGACTCCCAACCAAACGAGGCCTTTGAGTTTTTACAAATATGTTTTTTCTAAAAAAAACCCTTCGAGCTTATAAAATCACATTTTGACCTAATTTTTTTTGAAGAATTTGTATACAAGCTCTCAAAAATTTTTATTTACAAATAAATTTAAATTTTATTAAAATAAAACCCTAAAATTTTAAAATTTTTACAAATATATCCATTTATAAAAAACCCTGAAACTTATGTGAGTCCACTTTAGTCTAAATTTTTTAAAAAATTTTATAAATAACTTCTTAAAAATTCATTATCCGTACAAACTTTGAAATTTCTCCTCAGAAAAATAAATTATAATCAAGAAAATTTACATATCAATCAAAGAGATTTGACGCTCTAATACAAAAATCAACCGATCAAAAATTTGATCTCCATTGTTCTTAAAGCCTATAAATTGACGAGAAACTTGAGAAAGAAAAAAAAAGGCAGAGAAAGAAGGGAGATTAGGATCGGAAGTAATCGAGACTTGGAGATTGAAAGCAAGAAAAAAGTGATTATCTAACCTTTCTTTTTTCTATTGATCTTCTTCCTGTGTTCCTTCTCCCTTCTGTGAAGGAACAGCCCTGCTCCTCCCTCTGTCGCTTGGATGGGCTACTGGCCACCGCCTCGCCGGAGCTCGCAGTCCCCATCCGCAGCCACTCCCCAATGGCCCTCCATGGTGCCCTAACACGTAACCTACACCTCCATCGCCGAACTAGAGATTACGGCCGAGCTCCCAGTACACCTGCACCGCCACTAAGCCACCCGCTCACCATCTCCTTGCCGGAGCACCTCTCACGCTGTCGCAGCACAGAGTAGTTGAATCCAGCTGGAGAGGAGAGGGTAGAGTGCCTCCTACCCCACTGCAGCAAAGAGTGGCCGGATCCGACTGAGAGACAGCCGGATCTAGCCAGAGAGGAGAGGGCGGAGCGCCTCCCGCCTCGCCGCAGTAAAGAGTGGTAGGATCCAGCCAGGAGATGGCTAGATCCAGCCTGAGAGGAGAAGGCGGAGCGCATATCGCCTTGCTATAGTGAAGAGTGGCCAAAGCACCTCCCGCCCCGCTATAGTGAAGAGTGGCAGGATCTCATTGGGAGACTACCAGATCCGACTGGAGAATACCATGGCCCGGTCGTGGGAAGTAAGCAGGAAGAGGGGGCACGGGTCTTGGCGAGGAAAGAATGAAATAATAGGAAAATAAAATAAAATAAAAAAGTTGCTTCATAAAATAAAGAAATAATTACCGGTGACCCCTGTAATTTGGGGTAATTACCGCTAACCCCCGTAATTTCCGTAATTACCCCTACCCTTCAAATTCGCCCGTATTTACCCACAGCCCCTGATTGTTATTTAATCAAAATTTTACCCAAAAATTTCGATTTTACCCCCGTTATTTTTACACATACACCCCTAAAAACTTATTTTTTTATATTTAATCCCCGGATTTCGGATTTTTCAAATAACACCCCGAAAGAACTTCGATTTACAAAAAAGTCCTCGAAATTCGAATTTTTACAAATAAACCCCCGAAATTATTCCGATTTATAGAAAAGTCCCCAAAATTCGGATTTTTGCAAATAACACCCCGTCGCGCGGGCGGGAGCGGAGGAGGAGGCCGGCCGGCAGGCGGCAGTCGGCGGGAGCGGAGCCGGAGGCCGGGCGGGCGGGAGCGGAGGCGGAGGCCGGGGCGCAGGCGCGCCGAAACGCGGGCGCGAACGGCCACGGCCGAGGCCGTTCCGCCACAGCGTGCCGGGGACGGAGGCCGAGGCCGGCGCGCCTGCACGCGGGGGCGGAACGGTCTCGGCCTTGGCCGTCCGCGCCCGCGTGCCGGCGCGCCGGCCTCGGCCTCCGTCCCCGGCACGCGGAGGCGGAACGGCAAGGCCGTTCCGCCTCCGCTCCCGCTGCCGGCACGCCGGCGCCCCGGCCTCCGCCTCCTTCTCCGGCGCGCGGGGGCGGGATTTTTGCAAATAACACCCAGAAATATTCAAATTTACAGAAAAGTCCCCGAAATTTTGATTTTTTCAAATAACACCCCGAAGTTAAATTTGTAATTTATAAATATTAAATTTGTAATTATAAATATAAAAAACACTAATGTCTTTTTTGTAAAATTTTATTTAAAATATGATTAAAAATATAGACTTATTTATAAAAAAAAAATATTGAAGGGGTCTATTTGTAAATGTACAATATGAAACTTGTAATTTTAAATTTTAATCTTTGAAACCTTCGATGACTTATTTGTAAAATTTATTGATAAAATAAATAAAATTTGGACATATTTATAGAGAAAAATATTAAAGGTGGTCTATTTTTAAATGTAAAAAATATTAAAAAATAATTTTAAAATAATTTTACAATTATTTTTAAAAAATATCTGAGGGTCTATTTTGTAATTTATAAATATTAAATTTGTAATTATAAATATAAAAAACACTAATGTCTTTTTTGTAAAATTTTATTTAAAATATGATTAAAAATATAGACTTATTTATAAAAAAAAATATTGAAGGGGTCATACTAGTTAGTCTTTTTAACTAATCTGCTACCTCATACTAGTTAGTCTTTGGGCTCATACTTCAACTAATCTGCTACCTCATACTTAACTAGCATTCAGATTTACATTCAACCAGTCTTCAAGTTAGCAAACCTTCGGGTTCGCACTCAGTTATCCTTCGATCTCACACATAGTCAATCTTCAAACTTGCACTTGGCCAAACTTCGGGCTCGCATCCAAGTCAATCATTGGGCTTACACCTCAGCAAGTCTTCGGGCTCACACCTAACTAGCCTTTGGGCTTGCATTTAAGCTAGCCTTTGGGTTTGCACTCAGCCGGTCTTCGAGTTCACACTTAGTCAATTTTTGAGTTCACACTTAGCCAGCTTTTGGACTAGCATCCAAACTAGCCTTTGGGCTTACACCTAATTAATCTTTGGGCTCGCGCTTCAACTAGCCTTCAGATTTGCACTTACGTAGTCTTTGGGCTCACACTTAAGCTAGTATTCAGACTAGCATTTAGCCAATCTTCATACTTGCACCTAGCCAGCCGTGGGGCTCGTACTTAAGCTAGCTTTTGGGCTCATACTCGGCTAATCTTTCGGCTCACACCTAACCAATCTTTGGGTTTGCACTTAAGCTAGCCTTTGAACTCATACTTAGTCGGCCTTCAGGCTCACATCCAAGACAACTTTTAAGCTCCCACTTAGTCAGTCTTCAGGATTGCACCTAGTCGACCTTTGGCCTCACATTTCAGTCAGTCTTTGGTCTTGCACTTAGCCAGCCTTCGAGCTTGCATCTAAGCTAGCCTTCACACTCGCACCTAGCCAGCTTTTAAGCTCGCATGTCAACCAGCTTTTGGGCTCGCACTTAACCAATTTTCAAGGTCGCACTTAACTGATCTTTGGGCTCACACCTTAGCCAGCCTTTGGCCTTGCACTTGGCCAGTCTTTGGACTTACACCCAGTCAGCTCTTGAGCTTACACATTTAAGCTAGCTTTCAAATTCACAAACTAAGCCAATGTTCGAGTTCTCATATTAAAAGTCAAACTATGAGTTTCCTAAAATTATCATAAACAGTTAAGATCTCTCAAATCAAATTGATTAATGTGAAGTAACTCAATCATAATAAATGGACAAAGGCCAGGTTGGTTCAAATAGACCTAAATTGATCAAACAAAAAAACTAAAACCTGAATCGTACTGGACTCCAAAAGAAATTCAAATTGAATTAACCTAAACCAAATAAACTCAGACTCACCCTTAATCAGGCTCAAGTTAGGCCAATTCAAAATCAAGTTAAATCATGATTGAACTAAGTTCAAAGTCAAACCAGATTGAGCTTGAATTGAAAGCAAGTTGAACTAAGTTGACTTAAATTTGAACTAAAGTCCATCAAAATGTAGACCTAGAACTCAATAGAGGTTTAACGTAAGGTCAAACTCAACTCAAGTTAAATGAAATCAAACTCAAACTTGAAGCATGTTAGTCCTAACGAACTAAATAAGTTCAAACTGAGTCTCAACTTCAACAATACTTTGAGGCTATGAATAAAGAGTGATGTTATCATCCTGACCTAAACCAAAATTAGTTCGAATAGAACTAAATAAGGTCAAATTGAGTCTCGCTAAGTATACTACAAAAGTCTTTAGTCATACTACAAAGTTGGTGATACTATCAAACTAAAGAAGTTAATTGCTAACACACTCAAAGTCGTTGGTCATACTTCAAAGCTAGTCAACCCCAGAAGTCATTAACAATGCATCTTCCAAGCTAAGGCAACCCAAAAGCATTGGCAATGTTTTAATTCAAACTAAACTAAGGTAGGCTCGAACTCATTTAGTTAGTCAACCACATTATCTTATTCAAATAAAATCAACTAAAAATATGCTCAAAATAGTTGGTCACACTTTAAAGTTAGTTAACCCCAGAAGCTATTGAGGATATGCCTTTTGAGCTAGCTAACCCCAAAAGTAATTGGCAATGCACTCTTCAAGTTAGTCAAGCCCTAAAGTAATTGATGATGCACTCTTCAAGCTAGCCAACCCTGGAAGCTGTTGGTAATGTGCCCTTTAAACTAGTCAACACTGGAAGTCGTTGATGACGTGCCTCTTCAGCTAATCAATCCCAAAAGCCATTGACAATGTGTCCTTTCAAGCTAGTCAACTCCAAAAGCAGTTGATGATGTGATTCTCAAAGCTATACCTAACCTTATAAGCTATTGGTGATGCTACCAAATCCAAAGGAGTTATCGTCTATGCCTTATCGACTATGGAAATACTTCAAAAATTAAAGAAGTTACCACCTATGCGTTGTTGGCTATGGGAACACTTCAAGATCAATAAAGTTATTATCTACACCCCATTGGCTATGAAAATACTTTAAAAAAATAAAGAAGTTATCACCAATACTTTATTGACTATGAAAACACTTCAAGGTCAATGAAATTTTTGCCAATGTCTTATTGATTAATAAAAATATTCCAACTCAAATAAAGTTATCACCGATGCCTTATTGGCTAACAAAAATACTTTAAATCATGAAGTTATTATCAAAGATCAAAGTAATCGAAAATACTTTAGGCTAATTCCGAGAAGACATTGGCAATGCCATCTAATGAAGTTATCACAAAAACTTTAAGGTTATTGAAAACACTTTAAACTCCTCTCATTTCCTTTTATGTTCTATCAAACGATGCCATCAACACCTGCCAAAGATCGAGTTAATTTGGGTCAAATGCAATGTGGTCCAGTGTAGGGGAGCAAGGCAGTAGCACATATTGAAGCTTCTTCTCCACTCTTTTTTTTTCTTTATTTTTTTCATGTTTTCTATAATTCTTTGTTAAATTCATTGTAAAGTGAGGGTATACCCTTACTTAAGTTATATATCCCTTTCTCAAAACCAATCAAATACTTTCTTTTTCTTTATGTCTCTATTTTATTAACTATATTTCTTGCATTAGAAGATTCTTGATAATTGTTAGGGTAATTAATAATAGAGACTTGTATCTATTAAAAGTTATGTTCCCATAACACCTGATAGTGCAAATTATCATAAATTTTGATTTGTGATTTGAGGTCGCTCCAGGGTCTACTATTCTAGATAGTCAATTTTGATCCCATAAATTCTGGCACGTCTAGTGGAACTCAACTTCTTCCCCAAGTGTAGAAACCTAGTTAATATGATAGAAACACTGATATGGTAGAATTACAATTGAAAACTGATCAATTATATTCCCCTTTAAAGAAGAAAGAATCAAATGGTAATAACAAAGAATATCTCCATCCCGAGATACACCATCATCCTGGGGGCAAGTTCAACTATGCATTTACCTCAGTCAATGGTTGCTACAAAAGTAGCTAAAGTGCAAATCAAGTTTGGGACTATCTCTAAAGTCGTCTAGTTCAAGAAGACACCTACTACTACACTGATTGAGGTTGCACTCATGCAAACTAGCCTATTTCTCACCTTTCATCAAAGGAAAGGAGGTACAATATCATCATTCATAATAAGAAGGGTTATTCGAATGAAGAGCTAAAAGCTATACCTCAACCAAAAAGGATATCGGCCTTCCGGAGGCTAGGACTGAAAAGAAGCTTAGTTTTTGGTCCCCTTCACAAAACTCCTCACAATGGGCAATCAATGGCAAATTCAAACACAAACATTAAGGAAGAAGATCTCATCCTGACTATCAAAAGTCAAGGAAAACCTATTAGAATCTTCAGCCGACTTGAAAAATCTATCTCTTAAACAAAGTCGGTCATTACCATCCCTACCTCCAACTCCTTTGCTTCATTAAGTAATTTAGAAAAAGATAAGAGCAAATCATTGGGGGCACAATCTTGCCTTAAAACTATGATGAAAGAGTGAATCACCAAACAAAACCACAAGAGTCACTGTAAAGCAACAACTGAGCATGATATTTTGGAAAAGGAGACCACCCATATTGTCAGAGTCATTTCTCATCATGACTTTAGGAGGGACCGCGAGCTTATACCTTAGTTGGCCAAATGCCAAAAGAAGGATGCTCGAGTAAGGCTTACTAATGAAGAAATCTAAGAAGAGAGGGCTCTTGTGGACTATTCCTTGCTACCACACCAAAGAGAAGGTGTAGCAACCTGCCTCATGAGTAGACTCTTGAATGAGATGACTCCATTGATAGGAGAAATTAGCCTTAACCCAAAGCCCAGACTTGATCCTTAAAATATGGACCACATCATATTTTGACAGAAGCCTTGGTCATAACTGAAAGCCCCAACCAAGAAGTGACCATAAAAGCACTGTAAAAATGGTTAAGATAGCAAGACAAAGAGAAAGATGGAGCTTAAAAGAAGATGATAGACTTAATAGAGATGATGCTATAAATGAGTTAGAAGCTCGAAAAGTTGGAA